>VCCN01005667.1:876133-892577 GCA_006491835.1 Architeuthis dux | reverse complement strand
GCCACAGCCATACACTAACTAAAAACTGAATGAAAATCATTTGATACATAGCTACGATGCCGGAGAGATAACTGTGTAAGTTCCGATTTTCCATAATTTGGACTATTGTCTTGATATATGAAAAAAAAAATATCACTCAATCGAAAAAAAAAGAAATTCCTGTATCCGCCCCAAAATTTAATCAATTCTTCCTTAGCCTATGGCCCACCCTTCCATAAAACATCATTGGAATTCATTGAAAACTTTTGGAGATATTGCACGGACAGTCAGACAAACATGAGTGAATACATATACCTCTTCCAACTTCCAATTATAATACTCTACTTTTGAGTCAAAATCCATCAAATTGTTTTTGGATTGTCTTTCCCATCAAGATGAACCTGATCAAAATACCCAACTTTGTGGCCTTCCTTCCCCTCAGAGCAGGGTTTGCCAGTGGTTGATATTGACCCCTGGGGGTCAATAGGACTTATCCAAGGGGTTGATAAATGTCGGGGGGTCACAAGGAGTCATTAACGTTGGGAGAGGGCTGTTGAACTTTTTGAGTCAAAAGCTGACATTTGCAGGAGAAATAAAAATACCTAAAAATACCATTTACTGATACCCTGATATATAATTATTGTATCAGTTGATATATAATTATATAATATGGATTTGGTACATTTGCGGAAGATTTGGTATGTTTTAGAACAGGGCAACCTTTTTGCCTTTGCAGGCCAGATTATTAATGAATGGAGGCTGGGCCAGATAAATGCCATAAAAATCATTTTTAAAAAAAACATGAAATAATGGAGTTTAAGGATGCTAGAAATAATCCGTGCTTAACTAAGTATTCCAATTAGTAATCAAGAAACTCAAATTAGTCACAATTTATTTCAATTAAGATATCTTTAGAATCTATTGAAAAGACACAAAGAATCTTTAAAACTTAGAAAGTAAATATACCATCTCATATATTTGCTGGCGCGCCAGTCAAAATTCCTTCGCTGGACAGATCTGGCCTGTGGGCCATAGGTTGCCTACCTCTGTTTTAGACAGTGGTATTGAAACGTTTGATAAATTTCTTTTGGCAGCCCTGCCTGGGAGTCGATGAGGAATCACGGATTTCACGAAGGGGTCGATGGTCTAAAAAGTTTGCGACCCCTGCCCCTAGAGCATAATCATGAAGTGGTATATAAGGCCTTCAGGGAAAGATCAAATTTTGGGCAAAATAGTATGACTTAACCATCAAAAATTGGTCACATCATAAGGACTGATCACCGCTAAAGAAGCTAACATTTTTTACTTTTGTACTTTCGCGTTTTAGTAAAAAACCATTAATTTATTTTATTTCTTTTATTAGATGACACATTGTAAACAACTTTTATTAAGTTTTTTTACTTCTATTCACATTCGTCCAAATTTTTAGTTTTTTAAATTACAATTTAACTAAGGCCAGTCGGTACGGCAGTGTTTGTTTTGGTTTTAGTAAAAACAGCAATTATTTTATTATTTATTTTTATTTAGACAAAGTATTATTTTGACTTTTAATAAGAAAAAATGTAACAATATGAAATGTCAGATTATAATTATTTATTTATTCAATTATTTATTTACAAGATTATAAATCCTTTTTTTAAAACAGAAAAATACTGTATTTACTGGTGTACAACGTGAGTAATTTAGAATTATAACTGAATTAAAATTGGTTTGTAACATCATACTCGAGAGTAAAAAAACTGATAACATTATAATAGATTACTGATTTTAGCTAGAAAAATTATATTCACGATCGCATTGTATTCAAGTTCAAGTAAATAGAAATACTGTAAGTACGAAAGTAAAAAATGTTAGCTTCTTCAGCCGTGATCGGTCAAATGATCAATTTTTGACGGTTAAGTCATCCTACTTTGCTAAATTTTGTACTGTTTTTGCATAGCAAAAGCATTTACTTCATAATCATTGACACCCGACCATTTAAAGAATCAAAGAATTGTAAAACACCACTCACCAACATATGTGCCTCCTGCTTCTGCTGTTCTTCCTGTGAGAGGCCATTGAGTTCAGAGCTACCACTACTGCTGGTACTACTGCTACCGCCGACATGTTTGAATCGTTCCTTGTGCAGTTCCTGCTTCAGCTCCTCCATCTGAGCTTCGTACTCATCCTTCAAGCTTGTCAACTGTTAACAAAGAAAAAGGAATCAAAATTATTAAATGCAAACACAACAAGGCACATTTGTTCCAATATATACAAGCATCATGGCCCATTTATTTGTTAGTCTTTTCTGCAAGTGCAAACCCTCTGACCAGGGTGGTAGCCAGCATTCTCACTAGCCGTTTAATGGCTAATTCACAACAGAAACCTAATTCCGATTTCCCAATTAAGCGGAGCTCTGTTTTGATCATTTTTGATGTTTTTTGACCATTTTTGGCTTTTTTTAAAATACAAAAATGCGGACCTCTGAAAACTTCCCAATCCTATAAAAACGGGGGGTCCAAATTCCTGGCTAACACTCTGCTGACCTACCACAACCAATTCCCAATAGAAACCTAATTCCAATTTCACAATTAAGCTGAGCTCTGTTTTGATCATTTGGGTAATTTTTGATCATTTTGGGGTCATTTTTGGCTTTTTTTAAAATACAAAAATGTTGACCTCGGAAAACTTCCCAAACCTATAAAAATGGTGGGAAGGGATCAAATCTCTTGCTAATACCCTGCTGACATACAACAACCACCAAATCTGACAAGTAGGTTTCTTAAAATTAATAAATGTCATTATTTTCGTTTTTTCCACCAATGAATTTGCCACTTAAAACCTTTATTTATAATTGAACTTCTGATAGGTTAAGAAATTTTAACAGACATGATCAGTAGTTTCAACAAGTTAAAGATATTGAAAAATTCCTTTAAGAACTCGTCAAATCAAAACTGGAATTGTTCTCTTATGATGGAATACACAATTTAGCTGAAAGGTCATAGAAAGTCATGGAAAAATGAGTTGATGACTGAATAATGAATATAAGATTTTGTCAAAAATGCTGGAAACTGTTGACCCAATCATATATACAGTGGATTCTGCTCAAGCAAAACATATCAAGACCACAAATTTTGGTCCCTATAAACAGATTTGTATTTGCTTGTGAACATTACATACATTTAATTCTATTCTTGTATGACTGGTCCTACTAAGTGACTATTTCTTGTAACTGATATCCCATTTAACCGGAATCCACTATTTATATATATCTAATACTATAAAGATGATGAATGTTTGTTTCTTTGTATCTAACTTTATGTTTTATAGACTCCCAACCGGCTGCACCGTACGGGCTGCAAATTTGTGTACAAGGGTAACTTGACCCCATGATGACCATAGGATATGCTGCTGACCTTTTGGTGACCTCTAAAGGTAAATTTAGGGTCAGGTCAATTTCGGCATTTTCAAATCTAAGGGAGACAAGTCATTTTTTTAAATTTTTATTTTCAAATCTAAAGGATTATTTGTTATATTTGAAGTTTTGTTTTGTTTTGTTTGAGCAGGCCCGACAGGGAGAAAGGGTTGCGCCTGAGTGCAACCCCGGCCTCAATTACATTTTTTAAATCTATATAAAATATAATTTGCTTTCCTGTGTTATATTTGAAGTTTTTTTTCCCAGACAACACCGGGTACCCCAGCTAGTAGATATATATAGATATATATATATAGAGATAGATAGATAGATAGATAAATAGATAGATAGGTATGCCAGGGCTAATTAAATGGTTAATTAACACCATTTAGCTGCACCTGGTGCCATGTGACCCATAGACAAAAAGTACAGATATCCATTAGTGATATCTGAAAGTGAATGTTAGAGGGGAGGTTGGGTGTGTTTCCTTTGGTCATCCTATGATTTATGAGTCCAGTCAAGCAAGGAACCAAGTCACACCTGCTTTATCTCAAAAGCACACAGGCAGAAACAAGCAAAGAAAATGAAAACACTAGCTAATGAAAGCGAATATTAAATTATTTATCTTCCGAACTAGGTTCTCCCTTAAAATAGGTCCAATATTATTTGTCTTACAGTTCAGTGTTGCTAAGGAGCCCCAGATCAATACATGATCAATACTGGGGGAAGATATTAGTCCTAGTAACAAGATTTATGGCAACACAAAAGCCAATGCAAGGTTCCCCTGCTGATACCTCCATTGTAATGTGCAGCCTTGGAAGGGCCCACTAAACACACACATATATATAGATATATATATATATGAAGGGCCTCCTACTGTCTTGATAAACAACTGAAGTGACAGATCTATGTTTATACTCTTTATTGATCACCCGGTTACTCTTTTCTAACATCTATTAATTCTCTTCTTTTTGACTGTACCTTATAATTGAATCATTGAGTTTGCAAAAGGCCCAACTCAACATTTTTCCGATATTCAGGTTAATATTGTGGGTTACAGTACTTTCGTAGTCAGCATTTTTATCATGCGCATAAATAGCTATTTCTTAGCCACTTCTTATAGCCGAAATGATTGAAACGATAAAACTCGCCGTTCATCTGGTGTCGCTGATAGCAAACTAGAAATTGTTTAAAATGTATATTTGTTATTCTTTTTATAGATTGGTCAGACTGAAACTTATATAAAAATATTATAACAAGGATAAATAATTAATATATGATGATGATGAAATATTTACCGCCTGTATTTTTAATATATATTTCATATATTATTTTCTGTTTTGTTGTTCGTATAAATTGACCGCTATGGGAGGCTTTAAGCATTGTAGCTAATTTTATTTTTCGTGGTTTAGCATTTGATTGACCCAGACGACAAATTAGAACAATTTCTATAATTTCTAATAGCGCAATAATTGAAAAAAATGAAGAAAAACCTATCTTTTTAAAAAATATTGAATGAAAAAAAAAGAAGTTTTTCACAGATCAAAAGCCTGAATTATAATTAATTGAATAAAACTGAACATTTGCTGGAAACAAATATTATTTTACTTAATTTTCCTGTTTTTTTTAAATCCCAAAGTAAAAGTTCCGTTCCAGATTTCCCTGGATATTATTCTAAACATAATTAGTATCTCGAAGGATATATCTGTAAAATGTGTAAAAATCTACAAGAGCAGTATTATTAATAAAAGGTGGGGTAGGAATCATATGAAAAAAATTCTTCTTCTGCGAAATTTCGAATGGAAAATTCGTCCATTAATAAATAAGTTTAGAACAGTTTATTAAAATCGAATATGCTGATTTTTGCCAGATTTTTAAATCTCCATGTCGATTTCACTCGGAAATGTCCGTTAATGTTGTTAATATTAGCAACATCAGGTGAATATAATTTCATTGACAAACAACGTCTTTACTTTGCTTAAACAGCGACAACAGATTAAGTAAGCTGACTTTATCGTTACATTGCGGCTATAAAAAGTGGCTAGGAAATAGCCATTTCTGTTATGAAAATTCCTGCGAATATCATACGCGCGATGAAAATGCTGGATACCATTTTTCTGATATTCAGGTTAATATTGTCCCACATAAAACAAGGTACCAGCTTGATAACTATGGAGAAGGACCCAATTCCACATCGGAAAGGCAATAATTACAGGTATTATTTATGCACTATAAGTATTGTCTACTTTGGAAAAATAAATGATTTTTCCTGCTCTTGGAGTTGGGCCCTTGGGAAACTCAATAATTCAATTCTGTTCATCTATGCCAGTGATTCCCAACTGGGGGGTGGGGGTGAGCTATTAGGTAAAAATAAAAGTCCAGTCTAAAGATAGGGTTTTCTGCCCTTCTATCTATCAAGTCGAAGGCTCGAAATAAGCTACAAATTGAGAATGATTTAAGATGGGCTCTCATAAATAGACCCACAGATTGATGGCTCGAAATAAGCTCCAAGTTGAGAATGATTTAAGATGTGCTTTCTCACTAATAGACCCACAAATCAAACGACTAGTAGCCAAAAAACAAGAACAGAGATCACATTGATGTGTATATCAGTTACTTATTTGTTTGTAATAAATAGGAATTTCAAACAAGGTGTTCTAATTATTTTCTTTGAGTAACAAACACACAGCAGCAGCTGTACAATTATAAAATTAAACTAATTCTTAGTATAAAGCTGTCTAATTATACATAAAATAAAGATATTATTTGAAATTATTCTTTGTTGCAATTTAATAAATGAAAGGGATGGGTACTAATAATCTTATTGATAAAAGAGGAGAATGACTCAAAAAGGTTGGGAACCACTGATCTATGCCAATTTCTTCCATATTCATGGTTTATCTTTAAGTATCCTTCTAATGACTTTTTTGTTTTCTAAAGCTATCTCCTATATTAACAATTTAACTTTTAGTTCTCTTATATTATCTTATTTCTATTTTATCTCCCTAATAAACCCTTAAACTTCCTGATTGGATCTTATTACCCTTTTGTGCTTCCATATCACCTTATTCCTTCCATTTAATCTTATACTGCATTATTACCCTTCCAACCTCCCATATCACTTTCAGCTTTTGTATTTACTCTTATAGTCTCTTATTACACTTTTGCGTTTCCATACCAACTAATTACTTTTCTTTACATATCTACGCATTATCCACTCAACTACCCATTTTCATTACTCTTATAATCCAATATATCGCCACTTATAAGATCCCATATTGTTCTTTATTACTTTATTATACTTGTATGTCACATTATTAAATTTTCAATTATTGCACACTCTAGACTTCCATAACACTTAATTACCTTTCTATCCTATTATTATATTACACTTTAGTGCTTCCATATTAATTTCCTTGTGGTAATACAGATTCTGATTGTTACATCATATTTTTTATGATTTCCTGGTCTACACATCATGACTCATGTTTGTTCTTTGTTTAATCTTTTCACTTCTGTCGGCTTTAGAATAAATGATGCATTCAGTGCAAAAAACCAAAGGTTTTACTTTCCTTTCTTTGGAAAATATACAGTAGAAAATATAATATTATAAGGGAAATTATGAACCACCACCACCCATATAAGCTGTGTTGGGGGTGATCAATTAAAAAGTTGGAAAAAGGGGTGATCAATAAATAAGTTACTTCTCTCGCCTTTTGTTTGGCTGTGATCACTAAAAAATGTCTGAATTTTAAAAAAACAAACAAGCGGGCACAAACTAGTGACCAATTTAGCATAAACTTACATTAAATATTGAATCCCCCTCTAAAAACATACTTTGAAGGGGAATTTTCGAAGGGGAATTTTCAAAGAAAAAAAAAAAAAAGAAAAAAGATTTTCCCCACTCACTGAGGGGAGTGTGTTTCAAGTTTCTATGAACAGGTTGGGCAAAACAGGTTGGGATAGATATATAAATGTCAGAACCCATGAATAACCTAAACCCAGCAACAGTGTCTGTTGTGGGTAGCGGTGACTAATATATGTAACATAAGAGGGAGAAGGAAGATTTTATTCAAAGATTCTGGGACAGAGCACAAGGATAACAGATTTCATTTGACTTTCTGATGAATTTCAACTGCATTTCCCCTTCTCAATTTGTATTCTGATAGAAGTTCAGAGGCAAACGGATATCATCACCAAATCATTCTATTATTCCCTAATTAAACTTCACCCCTCAAAATGTGGCTATGTGTTACCACCAAAAGCCACTGGACTCAATATACTCTCCAAAAATATTTTTAATGGTTGGCTTTTAAAATCAGAATCTCCAGTTTAGTGAATTCCATCTACAACAATATACCAATCATCACTCACAGTGCTAAATCAATGTAGAGACTTCTAGTTAGTTTTGAAGTGTTTTATGAAGTGAAAAAGCCTTGAGATATCACATCTGTTTGATATTTTGAGCAGGGAGAATCAAAGACTGATGCCTAAGCCAAGAGATCCTTCACTATTCAAGTGGTTCAGCCTGAATGGTCAAGTCTGAAACTAAACAGATAGTATCTGTCTACCTGATAGAGTAAATGCTGACAGAACTACTTACTACAAAACCACTAAATACTATTTATATATTAATATGCTTGTCCGTACGACCTATATGATATTGCGTGTGCTTATGTTTGTAATAAGGAGGTGCGGGCACAGAGAATGGAATTGGCGAATGGAGTCACAAACTCCGGCTGAGTCTGCATTCACTTTGCACTGATGCCCTTAAGAAAGGCATGAACCCATCTCTTCTCCCGCTTGTAAATAGCAGACAGACTAAGCTTTCTAGCATTGGTTGGCAACCAGTCTAGGAGACAGACAACTCTGATTCCAAACCAGAGAGTGGAGCAGTGTTCCAACTCCAAAAATATTTGTGTGCTAGTTTGACTGCCAAAAAGTGCTAAAGTGTGCTAAATTAAAAAAAATAACCAAAAATGTCCAAAAACCAAAAGACACTAAAAACGGTCAAAAGTAGCCAAAAAATGGCTTAAAATGGCCAAAACGTTTAAGCATAAATGCATTAATTTAGCACTGCCAAAACAAGAAACGCGATGAATCTAGCACAAAACACGCTAAAATCGGCGCCACTGGAGTGGAGCCCCCTTAAAGCGGTTGGATGCAAACCGGCTTCTTTCCAAAAGCTAAACTGATTCCAAACGTATTGCTCCACTTTCCTTTGGACTACATCAACCATCTACATTGCCGTAGCTATTTATCTTGCTTTAAATAAAACCCTGGAATGGATGCACATGTGCATCAGAGGCAAAAAGCAACATGACAAGATGTAAATGTGTGTTGTGTGGCAATGAGCGTGTTAACTGAATGTATGCAAGCTAAGCAAGGCCTAGAATAGCACAGAGAGCCATGGAAAGAGCAATGCTAGGAATAACTAAGAGATAGAAAAAGATCAACATGGATCAGAGGGAGGACTAGAGTGAAGGATATTATACAAATAATTAAGCAGCAAAAATGGAGATGGGCTGGTCACCTAGCAAGAAGAGATGACAATAGATGGGGGGGAAAAGACTAACCGATTGGTGCCCATGGGACAGTAAACAAAGTAGGAAAAGACCAGACACAAGATGGAGGGATGAAATAGAAAGATTTGCTGGCAAGACGTGGCAGAGGTTAGTACAATCTAGGTCGTCATGGAATGAGATGGGAAAGGCCTTTGTCCAGCAGTGGACTTATAACGGCTGATGATGATGATGATGATGATGATGCAAGGCCTTTCAGCCACTACTCACATCAAAGGGTTAGTAAAAAGGGAGTTATTTATGCAACAGAATTATGACCAGTAAAAAAAACATGTCAAAATAGCTTATCGATGTTAAAATTGTAACAGCTATAAACACTAAAACATGGCATATTTAAAATGAAGACTAAAAAAGCAATAAGGGAGTTAAAATGACTTATAAGTGTTAGAAACACTAAAAATGAAGAGCAATGAGAGAATGAAAAAAAGACTAACATTGGGTAAGGCACTTTGTTCACTCTGGATTTTAAAATGTTGAGATTGTACTCTCCGGGAAAACATTCAGAAGGCAGCTTATTCCACATAGCAGATGTTCTTGGGAAAAAGCTATTTGCGTGGAACTTTACGAGTCCTTGATATATGCAAAAGGTAATGGATGTGCCTTGATTGCAGACCGAGTTTTAACTGAAAATTTCCAGGCAGGTGAGACTAGGGAATGAAGTTGATCTGAACACTTTCTCCATTAGAAAGTAAATGCTTTAGCCATGGACATACGGTTTTAAAAAATCAAGTCAAGATATCAAGTGACTATTAAAGACACATGTTCAACAGAATAAACTATTTATGAGAGAACAGATGTGAAGTGTATAATCGATTGGAAGCATTGTTTAGAAAACATAAGCCAAAAGATAAATATCTCACAAGGCAGGTAACAGGGACACAAATGCTCAAGAAAATGATGTGGCCTTGCCTTTATAGATATTTTTTCCAGAAAAATATAACCTGGGTTTTTCTCAGAAAGAAAATGATGATTGATACATCCTTTACAAAAAAGGAATAAACTCGCAGGTGGGGGTTGAGACTTGAATAATAACCCTTGTAGTATAACAGATGACGGATGCAATTTTTCTCACTGAAAATTGCTTTTTACCCCAAGAAAACAGTTCTATGCTTGAGATATTTCACTGGGGCAGGTTTTAAACTATATTTCCAAAGAGTTCTGTGAATCTAGAAGCAAAAAAAGAAGAGTTTACTCCCTTGAATTAGGTGAGGATTGTTGTTGTTTTCACAATAGAAAAACAAAGTCAACTTCAGCCCCCGTCTTGAACTTGAGTTTGACAAAAAAAAAAATAATGAAGAGGGCACATTAACATCTAATATATATTTTGTCTGAATTTTGTCCACCTACAATAAGTGTTGCCGATTCAGCGCATTTCTTGTTTTGGCAGTGCAAAAAGTGCTAAATTAGCGTGTTTGCACCTAAAACATTTTGGCCATTTTCTGACCATTTCTAGTGTGTTTTTTGCCATTTTTGGCTATTTAAAAAAAAAATTAGCGCTTTTTGGCAGTCAAACTAGCGTGAAAATATTTTCTGAATTGGCAACACTGCCTGCAATTCCTCTGCAGATGTAGAGATTTGGCACTAATTCCATCTGGCTTAACTTTCAAAACATCAGTTAATACCAGAAAAGCAGGCACAATTGCAGAAAGATCATAGAGGAAGGCTTAGAGCATATAGTAACAAAAACATTGTGATACAGACAACAAAGAAAGCTATCTGGAAGAATCAATGTATAATAGTAATCTACTAATATAGGTTAAAAATTATGAGAAAAAACTTTTATGAAAGGTGTGCATAGGAGGGAACAACTCTTATATGAAGGTTAAGTACAGCTAAAGTTTTAAAGTTGATTCTAAGTCTTTAATAAAAAAATTTTTTTAAATAAATTCCCTTTTTAAAAAAATGTAGGTTTTCCCCGCAACCCGAAAGTAGAGTGTTCCGATGAAAAAACCTTCTGTGAGCCTAAATGGCATAAAGCAAAGCAATTACCATTAATTTATATGGGAAAAATTTTTGAGTGTTCTCAGACCCCCCAAAATATTTGTAAATGTACTGTGTTGATTTGCATATCAATTGTGGTGCGGGGATGTTAGCCAATCATGGCTAATCATGAGTTACCCCCCTTTGGATATAAGCTCTCCTTGGATTTAGGAAAGACAATTTTGTTGTACAGCACGTGTTTATGGTGAGAACAAAGTTTAGAGATCTACAACAATATTGATGATGGTATGTTAGGCTGAGTTGTCGGAGGCTGGGGTGGTGAGAAGTACAAGAGACTCGGGTGTAATTTCGCTTTTTTTCAGTGAAGCGAGAAAGTGGCGAAAAGAAAACCTTTTAAGAATGGCGGATAATTGTATATTGTTGTATCGGTTGCAGGGGAGAGAGGAAGACGGTGCATGCTGCCTCTACAATGGCTGCAAAACAAATGGTACACTATTTTTGCTTTTTTTCATAGAACCGAAAAAGTGTTGAAAAGCAAACTTTTTTAAAATGGCGTATACCTGTATATTGTGTTGTGTTATGGGTGAGGGAGAGAGAGGAAGAGGGTGCACGCTGCCTCTACAATGACTGCAAAACAATTGGCAAACGCAATTTTCGCAAAAGCAAAAAAAGTGGCGTAATGTAATCTTTCGAAAAATGCGGGATACCTGTATACGGTTTTCTCTTGCCAATATCTTGAGATGAAATCCAATGACATATATGGCCAAGAAAGAGGCACAGAAAAGGTTCCACAGAGGAAATAGTACAAACATTCAATCAAATCCTTAGTAATCAAATGGATTTTAGCTCTTCAGTAAACCAATCATAGCATCCGGGTTGAAATCATGACGCAAGCGCTTTTGCAATACAATATTCTGCTTATTGACTGTAATAAACTCTTAATGACACTAAGCCTCACCTGAGGGCAAAGACAACCGTTACTAATATTTCACCTCTCTTTATTCAGTGTCCTAATTTGATGGACGGTCTTTATTGATGTTTTGGTTTTAAATATGACCTTTCCATTTAATTCCGCACATGTGATGTCAAAGAAAAGTGCGTAAGATACAAGTCGGCACGTATGAAAAGGCAGTGCTGTGGAGTCGGTACACAAAACCTTTTGAATGACTGACTTCTCAGTCGGCACTTTTTTTACCGACTGCAACTCCAGTAACCCAATGATTGCTTGCAACCCCAGTAACCCAATGATTGCTTGCGACCCCAGTAACCCAATGATTGCTTGCGACTCCAGTAACCCAATGATTGCTTGCGGCCCCAGTAACCCAATAATTGCTTCCGACCCCAGTAACCCAATAATTGCTTCCAACTCAGACTCCAACTATGAAAAGGGTGTCATATCAGCTTGGAGTCTATCTATTTTGTACAACTGGCTACCATCTTTATTCCATGAACTATTCAAACGAGCATCTCATCTTTGTTGTTTTAATCACTACATCTTGGCCAATGGTCTCTCCAGGTTTCTTCAGATGTACATCACATCTGATAATCTTAAATCCGTCACCCACATTATCTCCACCAGGCCCAGACACTTTAATCTTTAGAGACCGCATATACTCTTCTATATCCAAAGTAAAAGCTACTATGGCGTGGTTTTTGCGCAATACGATATCCAGAAACTCATATGTCATGAAAATTGCTTTTAAGTCGTTAAGACACTACCTTAAATATTGTTGTCAATTATGGGCTCCAAAAGCGCACTACGGAAATTGAAAGATTATTTTGGATATAGAAGGGGTTCAGAGAAACTTTACTAGATTTATCGAGGGTATGGATAATTTAAGTTATAAGGAAAGATTGGGTCTCACAGTCACAACCCTACTTGAACGTAGAATGCATTGACATGACTCCAGGGTTGACTCCAGGGTTCTAGTTCTTTTCTGATACTTGTAAGTACATTATGTATATACTACAGGTATATACCTATACATAAATCATATGTATTTGGCACTGATTACAAAAATACTTAATGAGCAGTTTGAAATGGGGCCAATATTTCTCATCTTGCCTGGGCCTATTACCAGCTCTGCCTGACCCTTATTTCCACTTCCTCACTGGTCAAGCAACAAAGATACAACTGGCTAAGTAAATGTTTATAAATAACTATTTATGTAACACATGATATCACAGGCAGGATTTATTATACAATTACATCAAAGCTTTGATTCATGGAAATGATTATATATAATGATGCAGTAAATGTTGGCAATAGTAGGAAAAAATAGGATACAGTTGTATTTTAGAACTGTTAGCATTTGAACCCAGTATAAATAGGTAAAATTTCAGCTTTTTATATTATTGCTCACTGACATTACCACTACTCAGCATTAGTCATTTTTTGCACTAACAAAACAAATATTTCTGGCGGCAAGGACAAATATTCAATGACTAAACAAATTTTGCAATTTTAAACCAGAAAATTTTCAAGTTTCAGCATTCAACCTATATGTTCTGCATTGAGAATCAGGAAGAAAGGGATTGTCACTGGTCAGGAAATAATGCAACTGTTTCTGACAGAAAAGGGCTATTATGAGTATAATGTAAATGCACCGCTAATGATTTTACTATAGAAATGCATTGCAAAAGATTTTACTATAGAAATGCACCCCAAAAGATTTTACTATAGAAATGCACTGCAAAAGATTTTACTATAGAAATGCATTGCAAAAGATTTTACTATAGAAATGCATTGAAAATCAGGAAGAAAAGGATTGTCAGTAGTCAGGAATTAAAGCAAATGCTACTGACAGAAAAGGGCTATTATATATTATATATAATTTGTTATTTACTGTACTAGAGGAGTGAGAAAATGGCAATGGAGGGGGGGGTGAGATTACCATACGCAAGGTCATCTGAGTAAGGCAGTCTAACTTGAACCCGGGTAAAAGAGGAGGGTTGGGCCTGGGGCTACAAACTCCACCCCAGCTTACTTGCTACAGAAACCGCAGCAATTGCATGGTGTGGTTATGGCCCTATGCACCAAGGAATAAATAATAACCAACCCAGCAATGGAGACCTTTCAGATGGCAGGAAATGCCAGACGAGAAAACAAATGGTCACTGGAAGCATAAAAGTTTCAACCCGATACTCTGAGCACTTTTAGAAAATGCACACCTGCTCAAATATTTATGATATTCACGTGTCTGGAAAGGTAAAGCCTGTCACTACATGAATAAATCGGTTATTTGAGACTGATTTTAAAAGTAGTTTTAGAAAGGGTACAGCAGTTTCGTCTACATCACATTAGCAAATATCATTTTGGTCTAATATCACTTTTGTCCCAACAATATCTCCAAAAGTTCTCAATGAATTTCAAGGACATTTTGTTGAATGGTTGGCCATTGGCTAAGGAAGAATTGATGAAATGTTGGGGTGGATCCAGGGATTTTCTTTCGATTAAGATATTTTTTTAAAAAAAGTTTTGGATGATCCTGGAATTTTTCTTTTTTACATGAATAAATGGGCTATTTGAGCCTGATTTTAAAAGGTAGTTTTATAAGGGGTATAGCACTTATAAACATCACTTTGGTCTAAAATCACTTTTGTCCCATCAATATCTCCAAAAGTTCTCAATGAAATTTTGTTGAAGGTTGGTCATGGGCTAAGTAAGAATTGATGAAATTTGGGGGTGGATCCAGGGAATTTTTTTTCGATTGAGATATTTTTTTATTAAATTTTTGGACAGAACCCGGAATATTTTTTGTCTCAATCAAAAAAAAAAAAAAAAAAAAAAAAAAAAAAAAAAATCAAATGTCATTGCAAAAGTGATTTAGACCAAACTATTATTTGCTAAAGTGATGTAGATGAAAGTACTGTAACCTGTAGTTTTAGAAATATACCTGGAATAAGCAATGAAGCATTTCTCTGGGTGTGAGGGTTGGTTGTCATAGTTTTAGAAATATACCTGGAATAGGTAATGAAGCATTTCTCAGAGTGTGAGGTTTGTCATTTGTTTTGAGTTCAAAGTGAACACCAGATCTATACCTAGCAGCACAGAATAGAAATAAAATCAAGATGGCTACCCAGGAGAAATAGCTAGCCGAGATAGGTGTGAATTTCTCACCAGCCACAGGGGTCTCCTAGGAGACGGAAAACTCTGAATTCAAACCAGGAAAGTTCACCCCCTCATCAAACGTTATGAGAGGCTGACAACGGACAGAGTAGAGAATGTGTTTCCTGAAATGTTCGGTTAATGGGGCTCCGGTGAAGCTTCAACGAGCCCAGCAAGCCAGAAGTGGATTATAATAGATTGCTCGAGTAAAATAAAGTTGAATAAAAATTTTTTAAAAAGGGACAAATGACATAACGCGACCGCTGTCGCCACCTCCCCACAACAGCTCCCGTACAAGTAGAAGATTAAAAAACAAAACAAAAAAACAGGGATCAGTGTTCAAGCCTAGATAAAAAAGCCCCCCCCCCTAAAAAAATGCTGATTTTCTTGGCAGGCAGACCTACCCAACTTGGAAAATTGACATAACATCACGCCTCATATAGCAAGTCTTAATATCAATAATGTACAGGTCTTTTTCATGATGAATTGTGATAAGAGAAAGCTAACTTGAAACTTAGAATTTCATCAACGTTACTGCTTCATTAAGTGACAGGTCGATAGCAACACTAAACCCGATCATGGGTTTCAATGACAGCAGAGAGTATGTGATTACTTTGTCATCCTATGCAATAAGCTGCAAAGTCATGCAATGTCCTCAGCAGAAACCTTTTATGATATGATCAAAATCAATGGTTGTGATAAACAATGTGACTGCTGCATAGACAAAATATTGTTATACAACAGGAAAAAATATTTTTTAATTTTATAGTCATTAGTTTTTTTGTTTTAAATTTAAAAAGGTCTTCCTGCCTGACGGGAAAAAAATAATTTTGGTGATAGCCTCCATAAGTTTTTCATATTACTGCTCACTGATATTATCACTACTCGGCTTTAGTCATTTTTGCACTAATAAAACAAATATTTCTGGTGGCAAGGAAAAATATTCACTGACTAAACAATTTTGCCATTCTTTTGAGCATTCAACCTATATGTTCTGCATTGAGAATCAGGGATTGTCACTAGTCAGGAAATAATGCAACTGTTTCTGACAGAAAAGGGTTATTATGAGAATAATGTAAATGCATTGCTAATGATTTTACTATAGAAATGCATTGCTAATGATTTTACTATAAAAATGCATTGAAAATCAGGAAGAAAAAAAATGTCAGTAGTCAGGAGTTAAAGCAAGTGCTACTGACAGAAAAATGACACTCCATAAGTGAGTGAGTGAGAGGAGTATGTGTACACACACACAAGGCGCAACCCAAAAGCTTGGATGATTTTAACAGAGCACACAAACAAAATGTTGTACTGGCTATGGCATGGAATCTTGTAAATATTGCTAGGATTTATGAATACATGCTACATCGAAAGAGAACTTTAAAAAAATGTTTCCATGGTCAAATTCTTCGAACTTTTAGGTAGTACCTAGTGTGTGTG
>VCCN01005667.1:825422-839393 GCA_006491835.1 Architeuthis dux | reverse complement strand
CGCTCATACTGGGAATTGAACCCAAGACCTTCTGTGTGTGAGACAGACGTGAGTAAGTGCATTCGCACATTTATGGCCTGACTTTCAGGCTTGTTTTTCATTTTTTTTATTGTTTTTGATTTCTTCCTTGACAGTCAAAAACAAAAAGCGTTGCTCACTAATATTAAATTTTCAAAAACTTAAGCATTAACTTAAGAATGTATGTAAGCAGGTATAAAAGACAAGATTAGGGAAATTTCTAGGAACTTAAAAGTGATCTGAATGGAAACTTAATGTAACTTACGAGAGAATATCAGAAGATATCATCAGGCCACACTGAGACTACAACACAATACTTTCCTGCTTACATTAACTCTTAAATTCATGGACCACTTGAAAACAGCAACCTTAACACAGCGGAACTCTTTAACCCTTATAGCACTGCCAGGCCGATATATCAGGAGATATATTGGCCTAAAGAAGCCAGCCGGACCAGCTTAAAAACTGAAGAAACCTTTGGTGACAGTTCTGGTTGACGAGAGTTTTTTGCTATATGGTCAAAAAGGCCATAGCGCTAAAGGGTTAATAAATAGAATTTTAAAAAAGAAATGGAATTCTTTTGTTAATTGAATAAAAATTTATTTTTTTAATTTACCTAAAAGTGCAAGGGAAGTAACTTTAATCAGAAGTTATTCCCCTAGATATGATTTTTTTTTTTTTTGTAAATATGAATTTAAGAGTTAACAGACCTAGATACAACAAAAACTCAGAGCAATAAAAAGGGTGGGGGGGCAGAAAGGTGACACCTATAAATCAATAAAAGACATTATCTGAGTTTTCCTAATACAAAGGTAAGTGACAAAATCGAAACAGGTGAAACATACAAAAGATCAATAATAAAACAAGAAACTTAATAGTGGCTTCTCTTTCATTCAGGACCACACCCAACATAAGGGAGTGGTGAGAAACTTTCTTTTACAGATACTAACTTCAGATTTATTAAGATTACTAGTTCTCATACATGAAAACAATAAAACATATGGCGCTGAGAGTCGGATGTAAGGAGTGAGTTTAAAAGTATAAATCAGCTTCTGCGAATCCATGAAGTCTTTGTGGCCGATTGGTAAAAGTAGCTAGGCATAAACTAGACTCCTTCTGGCAATAAGGTTGCAAGTTCGATTCTCACCAATGGCTTATTCTTTATAATTCGACCGCACTGTTATTCGTTGCTGTAGAAACAATGTCCCGAATTGAAAGTTGTATATAAAAACAACTGAAATTAAGATGAAGGTAAAAACTAGTCAAGTTTGATTATAATAATGTGATACTAACTTATTCTTGAAGCAATGTCTTTTTACAAAGCATCATTTAACGAACATGACTATTTTTATGTACTCATCCAGGTTTGTATATCTTTTTGTCCACACAATATCTTCCATAATATCCACAAGAACCTTTGGAGATATTGTGTGGACAGACATGAATGAATACATACAATGTATAAATAAAATGGAAAAATATCTAATTCAAAAACAAATTCCTGGATCTGCCCCAAATTGTATTCACTTCTTCTTTAGTGCACGGCCCACCCTTCCACAAATTTCATTGAGAATTTTTGGAGATATTGTGTGGACAGAGAGATGGACGGATAGATGGAAAGACACAGGGTAATAAATATACTTTTCCAACTTTGTTGGTAGAGATAACTAGGAAGCATACCTTCGCCAATACCATACACTAACTGAAAACTGAATGAAAATCAGTTCATATATAGTTACAATGCAAAGGAAGTAAATGTGTGAGTTTCGAATTCCCAATTTTTCAGACTATTGTCTTAATATATAAAAAAAATACCTCTGAATAATAAAAAATTTAAAATTCCTGGATCCGGCCCAAAATTTAATCAATTCTTCCTTACCCCATGGCCTACCATTCAACAAAATGTCATTGAGATCTTTTGAAGATTTGTGTGGACGAGTGAATACATATGAATATAGGAGAAAAATTTTTTTAAAGTATTTCTCAATCAAAAAATAATTCCTGGATTCACCCAAAAATGTAACCAGTCCTTCCTTACCTCATGGCCTACCCACAACCCCTTGAAAATTCTATTGAAATACATTGAGAACTTTTGGCGATATAGTGTGGACAGACAGACAAACATGAGTGAATACATATGAATATATGAGCAAAATATTTTTTAAATATTTCTCAATCTAAAAAAGAATTCCTGGATCCGCCCAAAAATGTACTCCCCACCAAAAAAAATGATATTGAAATACATTTAGAACTTTTGGAGTTATAGTGTGGACAGACAGACAAACAGGAGTGAATACATATACCTCTTCCAACTTGGTTGGCAGAGATAAAATATAAGACAGACAAGATTATGGTGTCATGTTCGTTTTACATAAAAAGAAAACAATATTCACTTGAAGGTATTGTTTCCACCTACACACAAAATCGTTTTCAATCAATTTTAATAAATGATAACACCTGGTGTGCTAAATACTATCAACTACTTTCTCAGAAAGACTTTACCTACAACCATAACCACATATGTGGCTGGGACAGGTACATATTTACTGCCAGCACCAGTGGTCGCACCCATGTAAAAGCAAGGATATTGAAAGCTAATTTTCAAAGCAAATAGGCCTTCTCCATTGAAAGATCGGTACATAACAATCTCCCCACCCAAGGCCTACCATATAACTTGCCTCTCAACCATGCGAATCAAGTATCTGATTGGAGGCGACAAAATTGGAATGAGCTGCAAGCAGTGTTTTTTTTTATATGCTAATTATTATGTCCCATTGTTTACACTGTGTAAACACTTTTTTCAAATTCAGAAATATCCGGTTATAAAGATGAAAAACATAATTTTTAGATTAAAAAATTCTTCATTCTTCCTACGAATGGAAAAAATATGTCTTACAATAAAAATAATTTATCGCTTTTTCGTCAAAAGTTTGGGAAGTAATATTATTAGTAGTAGTAGAGACAAACATTTACCAGGCACATTTTATTTATTATTTTTTCCTAAAGAATTTAGCCACATTTTATAGTAAACTTAAGACAATCTAACATAAGTGTAACATGAAAAACTATAAAACTTTGAATAAACTAATCATTTCTGGGTTAAATTTTCTTTTTAATTTTTTATAGAAAGCAACACCGCTTACAGCTCATTTCAATTTTGTCGCTTCCAGTCAGATACTTGATTCGCGTGGCTGGGAGGCCAGTTATATTGTAGGCCTTGTCCCCAACCCATTTAGGCCTGTACAGATTAAGCTTAATAAAAAAGGGGTACTTTGCCATAAAGCAGTTGGTTAGCAAGTTAGTCTCAAAGGCCATTACTATTGTAGTGAGTTTGATCTACACTGGGCACTCCTACACTGATGGTGCAGTGCAGTGTTTCTTAAACTATTTCAGTGTCATTCATCCTTGAGTCTTTATCACAAAATTTCATTCACCCTCGATTTCGGTTTTCGGTAATTTTCGTCTTACTCTCCCTTGTGTATAATCTTATCATATAAAAGCCAAATATGCTAATGTGTATGTTTGGTTGGTTGTCCACTTGCTGACATATCCTAAAATTCATAATGGATTGGCCCACATGAAATACGTTAATACAGCTAATAAAACAATAAAAGGGTGGATAATAAAAAAAATGAGATATGCTGTTTCCATAGCAATATAGAATACTGATCAAGGTTTTATAGATAAAATGTCAATGGAATGCTGAAAAGAGACTGTCTCTTTCTCCTTCGCCTTTTTACAGCTTCTTTAGATATAGCCTACAGTGAAGAAGCAGTTGGAAGGGGGAAGCAGTTGCTAAATACTTGGAGACGTTTCCGGCCAAATGCAAATACTCTCAGCATGTGCACACGTTTTGCAACCAGCGCACAAAAGATTTCAAATTCTGTAGATAGCTTACTAAGTTTTTATTGGGAAAAATATTGATTCCCTATGTCAAGTTCAAAAGTGTGCACATACTTTTGTCACTGGAAAAAAATTTGCACAAAATATTTTTGTGCTGACTGACTACAAAATTTAGAGGGAACATTGCTTACAAAGCTTATACACTGATCCCTGCAAGCCAAAAATGCACTCAAAGGGTTTAACAATTTCCATCACAATTTAAACACCAAATTCTCCTTCTTTCCATCATCAATTATTCCCTTCTAATTGCTGTTCAACAAACATGGAATAATTGACTTATGAATGTATGCCTACCAAGTTCCTTGCTGACAGATGCAATGTCTTGTTCATAGGTGACCTGAAAGTGCGCATGACGGAAGTGACACATAATAATAAAAAATTTAACATACCATTTATATATACTTGTCAGACCAGTGGAAATGATCTTACTATATTTACAAAGCTTTGGTCATATAATATCTTGTTATATTTATATTTGAAATTCTTGTTTGGACACCTGCCACACATTGATTATTGGTAAGCCAGAGTTCTGTTAGATTACGGCAAGGCCAATAAGGGCACAGCAGAACATTCGAAATGTAATATATTTTACTGATTGTCTAAGAGGGAGAAGGTATTATTATGGAGAATCAAAGGAAAATTTTATGATTGTCTACAAAAAATTAATAACTTTTTTTTTTTTTTTTTTAATTGTAAAAAAGTATTTAAAAAAAAAAGACAAGCCAAATCAGGTGTTAGTGTGAAGCTTTGTGTTTTTATACAAATCTTCTGCAAAAGAAGTATTTTAGTAAGTGTATAATATACTAAAATAACCATGCTTTATGTATCAAATCTGAAAAAAAAAAAATACTATTCAAGAGGAACTAATAACATATGTTTTACCTTGAAATCATAAGGTGTGATTAAACATTGGAATTATTTCCCAAGTTAGGTCTTTTTCGTTAGTTCCCACCACAATAAATAATGACAGGGGTAAATTATAGCTGTTACTGCTTTTTATTTGCTATATAAGTATAAATAAAAACAGTTAAAGACATTTTAGCAATTATGCTGTTATAATCTTAAAATATAAAATGGGGTTAGGGTTAGTCAGGGCAAAGGTTAGTTTTTATTTGGGGCTTTTTTTTTTATTTACATTTAATTAGCAAACAAAATACAGTGAGCTGTAATAACTATAATTATACTATGCAACCTATTTTTACTTTTTTGGGGTTCCTGGTCATTAAGTGTTATTTTCTAATTGATTATGTCTAAAAAGTATAGATTCCCTTCAAACTTTGCTTTTGTGACCAAGACAGTAATAATTTGGAATCTACTTATTTCTAATTGGTCAACGGACGAATTTGCAGATTTTTAATCACATAAAGTAAGAAAACCAATTACATATGAATATATGTCCTAGCTACAAAAGCAAAGTTTGAAGGAAATAATGGCCATTTTCTATACTTTTGACACAAGCAATTAGAAGATAACACACACTACCCAGGAACAAAAATTGCATTGCACAGTGTTTGTTAGTATGGTTGGGGACTAATGAAGAAGACCCAATAATTCATCACAGAATTTTAGGAAACTTTTAAATATTGGAATGTTCGAAGCAAAACAAGAAAAACTTTGGCCAGTACAACAGAAAGAAGGAAAACTTCATGCATCTGAAAAACTGTGTGGCACAACTCTCCTGTAATCTGGAAAAACCGGGTAAGTCGAAATTTGGTCAAAAATCAGTTAGACCCATAAATAGGCTTACAAGATTGTACCCATTTCTTTTTTTTTTTCAATAATGAGGTGTGAAAAACTCTTCCTTATTGAGAGATGTTGCTCTGGTAGGCGAACCAAGTAAGTCTGCCATTCTCAATCCTGAAGCCGAAACAGTTTTCAATTGTTTGCTCAAGATTGATTCCAACAGACTTTCCAGATTACAGGAGAACTTTTCATCGAACAACGTTTCATCGAAAATACACATGCACATGTGTATATCTGGTATGTATACCTAGGTATATGTGTGCACGTGTCAATGTGAGCATATGATATGTGAGTATATGGTTTGTGTAAATAGTATGTGAGTATATGTACCTTTGTGGTATGTGTGCATGTATATGTGGTATGTGTGCACGTGAGTATATGGTTTGTGTAATTAGTATGTATGTGTGCGCGTTTATGTGGTATGTGTGCGCGTTTATATGATATGTCTGTGGCATGTATATGGGTGTGTATATTTTTGATGATATGTTGTTCGATAAAAACTTATGGAACTGAAAAACTGGTACTGGCAGAAGCAAGATAAAAAGATTAAGAAAATGGTGGCACCTGTTCTCCATGGATGGTGTGCAGGCTTGCAATATGTGACGAGTGATGTTCCTCTAGACGGGACTCCCGCAGCTTGAAGTCACTGCGTAACTGCTGACGTAGAAGCTCAACAGCGCGGGTATGCTGTTCTTCCATCGCCTTCCGTAGACCTTCCAAACGTTGAATATTTTGCTTTTCAATGGTGCTCTTGGCATCATAGAGTTCTTCAGAGAATTTGGTTCGCAGTTCTGCAATGTTTGTTCCTGAATATTGGTCATCAGTGCCCAACTTGGGCGATTCCTTTTCTTGCATGTCTTTTACTAGTTTTTCGCTCTCTTCCAATTTGCAGGCAATGTTCGAGAGTTGCTGCTCGGTCTTGAATTTCTCGGCCCGCAACTCCTTCTCAGTAGTGTCCTTGTCCCGAATGACTTGCTCAAGACGTAGTTGTTCCTGCATGACGTACCCATACTCGGTTTTCAGACTGGTCAATTCAGAATCGACCAATCCTTTCTTGTAGACATACTCTTCCTTCATTTCTCTCTCCTGACACAGAATTTGTTCCAAGGAAGCTTTTCCTGCCACCAACTCAGTAAATTGGTTCTCGAGAGACCGTTCTTCACGGAGTTTGAGGGACAGCTCATCCCGGTGTTTTTGCAAAAGAAGGAGCTGCTTTCCAAATAAGGTGTCGTGTTCGTCAGAATCAGAAATGTTTGTCTTGCCGCCAAAGTATTTCGTTTTCATTACTAGACATTCCTGGTCGTAGAGTTTTTTCATCATTTCACCATTATCCTCAGTCAATTTCCGGCACGTCTCTCTCAAAAGGGACACCTTTTGACGCAGGTCGACTACATCCGAGGACAAAGACACACTTTCAGCTGAATTTTTGTCATCACCCATCACCACAGACTGACTGCAAGTGGGTTTCTCAGCTGAGCCAAATCGTTGCAGCCGATCAATTAACTCCTTCAAGACAGCTGTCTCTTGAATGTGTTGCTCCTTAGTTTTGGAGAGGGAACGTTTAAGTTCCGCAACTTCATCAATAAGCTCTAAATGTTTCCCAGAGAAGGGCAGAGGATTCTCTTTGTCACAAAAACCTGACAAGATCCTTTCTGACTCATTGAAGTCCCCAAGGCTTGTAAGTGAGGGGCTCGAGCGGGCTGCCCTAGGCAGTTTCTGAGGAGTTGAAGAGGTAGGTACATATACATCCCCAGTGAGTAATGTGGACGCTTCACTCAGGCTCGAACCAGTTCTTTCCGGGCAATAATTTTTATAATACTCGTGATCTTCTAGTTGACTAGAATGATCAGAATATGGAGATTTATTCAAAGAATCTGGGGAGGTATCTCTCTGTGATCGTGGGATCTTAGGAATCCACATAGCTGGTTCAAGGTTGATGTCATCCACTGGTGAAAGGTTGCCAACTGATTTGGAAATGCGGGTATCCCTTGGCCTGTACAAGTTGCCAATACGTTCCAGGAAGTACTGGCCACTTGTGTTCGGCTCCGAATGGCGTCGGGTCAAGCCAGGCTCCATTCCCATAACTGGAAGAACCGATGTGTGATCTTCACATGTCATGGTACCTTTGTGGTGCCAGGCAGAACGAGATCTTGAATATTCTTCCTCCAGAGTGTCAATATAATGTTGCTGGTCGATAAGCTTTACAAATAAGTCATTGATCTTTGTTTTCAGCTCCTGCCGTTCGATTTCATTCTGGCAAACTTTGTTTTTCAGGAAGGCTACCTGGTCCTCCGTGTTGGCCAGCTTCACCTTCAGCTCTGTGAATTCAATTTCCGTGGGGGTCATACCGCGACGCTGTTGCACTTCTTTGACAATTGTCAACTCCTTCTGCAGCTGATCACGATTCAGCAATGCATTTTCCAATTCCACAGACAAATGCTCACACCGGTTCTGCAATAAAAACCTTTCTTTGCCAAAAAGCTCCAGCTGAATACTCAACCGTTTCTTTAGAGAGAGCTTTTCCTCCATGAGGGCTATACAGCTTGGACACTGCGGCCCTTCACCGTGCTTGGCAGAGAAGCAACTACTGACCACCGGCTCAGTCATTGTCCTCTCCATTAATTCATTGTACTCATCCTGGAGTTCTTGGGACAGCTCATCTCTCTGCTGGTCTCCAACACTGGTGGACCCGTCCAAAGAGTCTACTTCGAAGGATGACTTTTCGGACATATTATCTAAATTGGTGAGGCCTTTTTCTGTGAGAATCTTCAGTGCAATCTCGTAGCGCTTCCGATAACCTTGGCAATCCAGACGGCAACAGCTCTTCTCTTCATCATAACAACCTTTCGCACGGCTTATCTCCACCAAACTTCGGGACGCCGACTCGATGTCCTGAGGCAAGGTGTCAAATTTGCGCCTGTCGCGCGGGGATGAAGCCACGGTTTTTTTGGTGAGTTTTTCAGAGAAACTGAACTGCTCATCTTGGATCTGCTCGTATTGGTTGTTCAAAAGCACGATCTGCTGCAGCAAAGAATCACGTGATTCGGCCAATTTCTGGAAAAGAAAAGGGTAACAATTATTTAAATGTGTTTTCTAAAAAAATTATATGCAGGAAAAAACTGAAGCCATAATACAATTTTTTATGTGAATAAACAAAAACACAAAGACAAAACGGAGAAAAACAAGGCGAACAAGACAAGAAAAAAGGGGGAAAACGAGACAAAACAAAAGTGGAGACATGTCTGGAGAAGGCGGAAAATGAGTCTGGAGACAGAAGAGGAAAACGATCCAGAGAAAAAAAAGGGGAAACAAGACAGAAAAATATGGCATTGCCCCAAACTAAGCTAAACTTAGTAAATAACTATATAAGAAGCACTTTTCAAAGTCATTCACAGAATAAGAAAATACATCAGAAGCCACTGATTGTGCTCTGCTTAACCATCAAAGCTTCTGTGTCCAAAGTGGTTATGGTGACATCCATGAAACACAAGCTCTTGAGGTATGGGATACAAGTTTAAGTCTCATCAGAAGCCACTTCTCTAATTCCAATTTAACGCTATTTGCTCTCGTGGTCCAACAGTTTATCGACCGAGTATGTTTAAATAAAAAAGCAACAATAATAAGATGAAGTAAATCCAGTAATAAATTAATGGAAAAAACATTCAAACATTGCAAATATTTGCAAACAAATTTAAAAACGTCAATCTACATCAAGACACACAGAATAAGCCCTTTATTAAAATGGGTCATTAGGTTTCATAAAATATTGTACCAATTCACATTAGATATACACAATAAAAAAAGTTGGTCATAATTTTTCGTTCTTGGACAATACAAAACTGTAGCATCTTAAAAGATTGTTTTAAATAAAATTTTATCAGCACATTAGTTACAAAATAGAAGCTGACGTAAAGCAAGACTAAATAGATGTCAAGGCTTCATATGTATGTAGATGTATGCATGCATACTTTTATATACAATGTCCGGAAAGTATCCAGCTGTTTGGAATATCTCGAGAACCTGTGGTGTGGCATTGGTGTAATTTGGCAATCAGATGGGGACCTTACTGTGCATATGTGAACAGACATTCTCCCATGGGACCTTACTCAGTCGGCAATGAGATGCCATTGAGTGAGCTTGTGTACTGTGTGACATTAACAATAACCGAGCAAGTCATCTTTCACATCTCTTGCAGGGTTTTTTGGCAAAACATTGCATCACCCAGGTCTGTTGGCTTCCTGCTATGTCTGGCTTTTCCCTAAAAGATTTCAGACCTTGAACAAGATTAAGGAGAATGCGACAAGGCAGCTGATGGCGACCCTGACAGAGTACTTTGCAGACTGTTTTGAAAAGTGGATAAGAGTGTGAGGTCCTAAGGGGAGTACTTTGAAGATGACTAAGGCATCATTGCCCAAGGTAGACGTTTCTTTTTATTAATATCAAATGGCTGGATACCTTATGGACATACCTTGTATATATGACACATGCTTAAAGAACAATAATGGTTTATTTCAATAAATTCTTTCAATACAAACCACAGAATCTACAATAAAAGTAACTACTGTATATTTCAGCAGATAAGACGACACTTCAAGTATCCAAAACACTCCATCAAAAATTAATGGTTGTCCCATAGGCCAGATACAGTGAGTAAACAACCTAAAATCATGGACTTCAGACTGAAATTGGAATCTCGTCTTATGTGAAGGTCACCTTATCTGCCAAAATATACAGTATTTTTTAAAAATGCATATCCCTAGAACAATATTTAGCACACTAAATCCAGAAGATAAATTACATCAAAAGTCGGCAACAAAATTTTTTTTTTTAATTCCATGCAAGTTAAAAAATCAACAGAAAAGTCTATTTGTACTTAATCTGTTCTTGTCACAGGAAAACTAAGGAAATTTTTAGCTGTCGAAGATGTCATCGGTATGGGACAGTTTTTAAAAATAATTGAATTCTTAAGTAAAAACAGGTGCCGAATGGCCGAGCAGGTAACAGCTCGGAGACCAGACTCGGCAAGCTCAGCTCAAACTCTGGCTGAGACAGTTTGTGTTCACTTTGCACTAATGACCTTCGAAAATGCATGAATCCATCTCTCATCCCAGCTATGGGTAAAATAGCGCAGGGTGAAGTGAGTGACGCCACTTCAGGTGCTTGTTGCCTCTAAGGTTAATTCACATATCACAAACGGGCCGAGTAAGTAGTATAGTGATATGTGGAGCCTAAGCAGAGATGGCTGTAGCCATAACCATCATAAGGGCACTACTTACATAAGTAAAAGGTAAAAAGCAAAGAATTGTGTCTATTTGAGAAAAGGATCATGTTCACATCAGGCACCCTAAAAATTGTCAAATCAAAAAGGAACACATTTCGCCTCGACACCAGTGACGTTACTGAAAGTCAGCAGTGTTACCAAGATAAACAGAAAATATTGACCTCTTGATGATGAAACAATGGAAAAAAAGCCAAATATTTTGAACTTGTTAAAGGATCAAGTCAGAATTCAATGCAAATTACTGTGAGGGACTTTCTCACTAAACAGTAATAATGTAAAAGAAAGTCAATAAAACAAGTTGGTAACATCATTATTTTAAATTTTCATGACTACTTTTTAACTTCATCTTAAATTTTATTTGTTGCTTTTTATCGCAACTTTTGCTCAGACCTATTACCCTCTGGCAGTGAGCAAATAGCGTTGATCAGAAAATAAAGAATAAGCCTCAAGTCCCATCCTATTTGAGTAGTCATAAAAATTTTAAATAACGATTTATAATACTTCATCTAACAAAAATAAAAACAGAAATAAGTTGAGAACATTTGAGGCAATTTTCACTGTTATTATATACTGTATAGGGAGGTGGAGATGGCCAAACGGTTAGCATCATGGAAAATGGAATCAGGCCAAAATGGAATTCAGCTAAGACAGTTTACGTTCATTTCCAACCTTAGGAAAGGCATGAATCCATCTCTTCTCCTTCCATCTATGGGTATGGGCTCTCTCGCCATGGTTGGCAACCAATCTAGGAGATGGACAACTTTAATTCAAAACTATGTAGTGGCGTTTCCATAAGGCCAAAATGCGTTCTGGAGCGTGAAGAAAGCCCTGACCATCCACTGCATCCCGGTCTTGAATAGGTCAAGTTCAAACTCTAGCTAAGACAGTTTGCGTTCATTTCACACTAATTCCCTTAGGAAAGGCATGAATCCATCTCTTCCCTCCAGCTATGGGTAAATAGCAGGGCAAAGGTTCTCTAACCATGGTTGGCAACCAATCTAGGAGATGGACAACTTTAATTCAAAACTAGTAAATGGGATTCCTTTAAGGCCGCAACGTGTTCTGAAGTGTGACATGCAGAATGCCCTGGTCATCCACTGCATCCTGGTCTATTTGCAGCCGTCCTGACTATATGTTGCTGCTGGATCAAAGCAGGCAGGAATGAGAGATTGTGGGCGACGACGTGCGCAACTCTCCCTTACTATAATCCAAGTTAATCGTAAGTCATAACTTCAGCCTCTGCATTGCACTGAATCTGCTGCACTACTCAGAACTGAAGCCACGGTCATCTTTGACCTCAAAAGGATGAACATGATACTGTATGCTTTGATAACAGTTTTGTAAGGTACAACTAGCATTAACATATATTCTATAGTTTTGAGAAGGGTCATTAACATTCAAATAGTTTCTTTGACGATTGAACTCCTTGTTGTTAACACAACATTTCAGCCCAATCCATTCTTCCGCCTTCCTCAGGTGTAGTATTTTTAATTTCAAAGAAACACCTGAATCTTACGTTATAAGGGTTACCGCCTTTGAAATTAAATACTTCTGTTTACCCCATCCCATTCGGATATTACACCTGAAGAAGGTCGAAGAATGGATTGGCCGAAATGTTGTGTTAACAACACAGACAACAAGTAGTTCAATCGTCCGAAGAACTATTTGAATAACATTAACATATCTCCTCTGCAGTCCAAAAATATTGTTTTAGATAAATGAAAGCTCCACTCTTTGTACAATATACAATAGGTTCACAATAGATATAAAAAAAACAAATGTGTATTTTATTGCTATTTCGTCTCAGTGTTTATCTTTAAGAAAAAGTATAGATAGAAATAGAAAACTTGTTTTTTATAAATCAATTTTTATTAATATTGGATGAAGTATTGTAACACACTACTTTTATTAAATTTGACTAGTTTTTTTACCTAGCTTTTCAACTAAAAATTAGGATGAAGGTAAAAACTAGTCAAATTTAATTTAAAAAATGGTATGTTACAATACTTCATCCAATAATAATAAAGATTGATTTATAAAAAGACTACTAGGTGGTCTGAATTTATAAGTTGTATTAAAACAACTAAACTTAGGATGAAGGTAAAAACTAGTCAAATTTAATAAAAAATGGTATGTTACAATACTTCATCCAATAATAATAAAGATTATAAAAAGACTACAAAAAAAAAGAATAGCAATCAAGAAATCCTGGTTCATCACAAATACTAATACACATATACATATACATATATATAAAAAATGACGATAGCACATTTCAGCATGAAATTGATTATAACCAGTATTTTGTCATGCATCAGAACATTCCCAATTCAAAGCTATTCATTACATATATATATATGCAGATAATTATATGAAAAGAAGATGGCACATTCTAGCCGCAAAGTGATTCTTATAACCAGTTTTTTGGCATGCATAAAAATGCTCAAGATGCAAAGTTTCATAAAAACAGAGAAAATGTGAAGAGAGTTTCTTCATGCAGTCATAAAATAAATCAACTCATTATTAGAATAGCATTCATCTCACGATAATTTTAACCACTTGGAACCAGCTGACGAGATATTTTGCTGCTATGATGTCAAATACTGACAGATCCTTTAATTGACTACTGCACTGAAAACAATTTAATTTTCCTCCCTTGGTAACAAACTAGTACTACATAGTTTCACCAGGTGGCAATATCTATGCCAACCATTGGTATAATTGATTTAGACAGCACCTAGTAAACAACATACTTGGATTTAAAAATAGCAGTGACCATGAGGAAACATACATATATTTCTCAAGAATTTTGTGATATTTCCAGGTCTTCTTACTCTGATTCGAGACAATTTATAGATGGCCGTGAAGGCAATGATTGTCCTGGAGAGTCTGATGTGATAACTCGCAAGAAATTTCCTTGTCCTGGGTCTTCTTACTTGGACAGTGAATTGGATAGTGATTCAAGACAATTTGTAGATAGTGATAAGAGGTTACATATGGACATTGATAGTATATAGGAGGGGAGG
>VCCN01005667.1:802088-813732 GCA_006491835.1 Architeuthis dux | reverse complement strand
TCTATTTGCTTCTACCGTATGTGTCGCCTCTCAGTCCCTTGTCCACCCTTCTAAAGCTGTTTGAGGTATGCAGTTCACCCAGCTAATCAAAGAGCTGTACTATAAATGGTCAATATGTACATCAATTTACACATGACGATTAAAATGAACAATAACTTTCCAGTGGTGATCATCATCTGTAAAACTGACAAGATCACTAGGTAAAGTTCTCAGACAAATGGCAAGTTAGGCCATCTATACTTGTTTTTGTTTTTAGATATTTCAGGGTAAAAATTATCAAAAATAAGAAACAGCTGGTTTTGTCTCTGGCAAAAAGGATAAAAATTTAAACATTGGTCAGACTAATGTCATTTTGAACAGCCTGCCCCACAAACTATCGACCCAACAAACAAGTTATGAGAGATGCATTACAGACCAACAAGCTAAGCCACATTATACATATACTTTGATGTCATTAAATCAGGACTGTGGAGTCGGCACAAAACATCCAATGCCGACTCCTAAATTTCTGGTACTTCCAACTTCAACTCCTCTGGTTTTAAAATGGCTAAAATTAGCTAGATTTTTCATTTGCAGCTGTTATTTAATTATACTTTTTAATAAAAAATATATTTTATTAAACCTTTAATACTGTGTATTTACGTATCATTTACAACCATATAACCAAGGGTTACACATTTTCCAAAATAGAAAAATTTGCAAGTAATTTTTTGTGCTTTCAATCCATAAGACGTCCGTTTTCTCAGGAAATTTGTCAGTTTGGAAAAGTTAATTTTTTAAGGTTTTGCAGAGGGTTTATTTACATTCAGACAGGCCTTCCACATGAAGTAGCTCGAAAGCCAATCTATTGGTAGGGTTTTCAAGTAGTAATGTTACAATTTACATTTACTCGGAGTTGGAGTCGGAGTCAGTATATTTTTACTGACTCCGATCCTGTCAGTAAAATTTTTCTGACTCCAGTAACCCAAAATTCCTCCAACTCCACAGCCCTGCATTAAATCCAATTTTATTTTCAGTTCCAGAAGTAAATTTAGGTTCAAGAAACACTGAAGAGAACATTTCACAACATTCTGATAAAAAAAAACACAGAATATAAATAAAAGGTCCAGAATAAATTGATTTTATGGTTTGTCTTTTCAAATAATACATACAGTAAACTTTTACTTTGAAAGTTTGTCAGTTTATAGAGCCGAGCCATAGTGGAGGCTCTCTATGATTAGGACTATGTTTTCCTTATTGACCCATGAAATCACGACCGTCGTGAGATTTGACAATAATTCAAGGAAGACTACTCTGATTTTATACTTGCTGTGGTGCTCCGCAGAGAATGGAACACAGCCCCGCACAAAATGGAAATGTTCTTGCTATCATTAAGCTCCTTATTAAATCTTACACCAGGAAAGAATAATGCGACTAATATATATATATACATATATTTTAGCAACCAATTGCTTGCTTTATTTAGCACAATTAACGTTGTTAGCCTGCGTATGGCTACACAATGTTTGAGGGCCTTAACAATGAGCGCATCGTGCCACCTGTTACTCTGCATATAAAATATTCCTTACAATATCGTTCTATTCTATAAATAGTGTTATACATATTAATGTTATAATCTTTTAAAATGATATTCAACCTTTATATACCAAGAAATACACAGAATGGAAATATTCTTGTTATCATTAAACTGCTTACACCAGAAAAGAATAATTTGACGATATATATAGAGTATCACCCATAAATAAGTACACTGCTACCACGTTTTAATAGAAAGTTAATTGTCTTCTAAACCAAACATAGCAGGATTTTATTATTTCTAGTGGAACAGTACACAATCAAAACGGATATTATCAGGTATTATTTATGACCAAACTCTAGTTTCCAAAAGCTTCTCAGGACGAATCCTGAGCATGCTAATGATGATCCCCCCCCCACCCTGACCAGCTGGCCAAGATATCCTGTGCAACTTCTCCCAAGACGATACCCAAGCATGCCACAAGGACCCCCGAAGGGCTGTGGTTCTCTGAACTTCGAGGCCATGGCGGTTTCGAAGAACAGATACTCCACTTTGATCCTAGCCACAGCCAAGATATCCTGCGCAACTTCTCCCAGGACGATTTCGAAGAGCAGATACTACACTTTGATCTTAGCCAAAAGGCAGCAAAGCGCTCCTATAAAAAGTAGTAGGGGCGTACTTACTTATGGGCGATACTGTATATCTCTAATATTTTGCATCAGTTATCAAGCAGAATATAGAATATAGATAAGTATTAAGCCATTAACTTTTTGGGTTCATATTATATTTGCTGTATTTGCTATATGTACGATTAAAACTTTGGCATCAACTTGTTTCCTATATATATGCTCATAGTATTTGTTGTGAACTAGAGTGTTCACGTCCTGTGATTTAACTACCCAGGTCAGCCATACTGTTGGGATACTCCCATAAAGGGGCGGCAGACTCCCATAGCTAGCTCTGGCATCTGCCAGAAGAAGGAAACTCCTGTCAAACCTACAAACTAGGGGCCTGGCTCATATTCAAATCACTTCAGTGGACCATAGGAATCAAACCCTTGGTTTAAAGGATGGGGTCGGCTGCGCACATGTCCTCAATCTTTGTCCGCAAAGCCATTCATTTGTTGTGTCACTAAATATGCCATCTATACAGTGATTTAAAGATTTGACATATTTGTTTTAAAAAATCCTACCTATGGTTTCATAAACATCTAGTAGAGAAATAAGCACTAATAAGACTGATATATCTGATACTTGTTCTACATCCAAAGGATGTTAATCTTGGTACCTGTACAACACTAATATCTTATAGGATTAATGCTGCAAAAAGCATTTCTTAAAAACTAAATATGAAGTATATTTAAGAAATGCTCTCAAAGTAAAAAACATTTCTAAGTGTAAAAACATCAAAAAAGTAAAAATCCTTATCAGATTTTATAAAAATTCACAAGATAGAAATTTGCTTGCACTTATTTTCCAATGTATTTGAAAAAAAATGATTTCATCAAAAAGGAAAAGCTTAAGTGACAACTCCCAATGGAGTATGGAGCCCAGTGATGAAGACCGGGTTTCTGATGCAGGCGTCAGCTTAGTGATCCTTGCAAGTTTCAATTCTGGTCGAGACCAGGACTTTATTCCTATTTATTTATGACCACCCCCTTGGCAGGATGCAAGTCCACCGAAGGGATACTTCCACCCTAATCACACAGCTTAGAGTGTACTCAATTAGCTGCTGAGTGCACAGGGAAATTTGTTCTAATGAAGAGTTTTCCACACTCTACGCTCATACCGGGAATCGAACCCAAGACCTTGCGTGTTAGGCAGACGTGCTAATCATTACACCATCCTAGTGGACTTTGCATTAAAAGGTTTTTATTAAGATACTGTTAAAATAAGAGGTTTTTTTTAAATAATACTGGGTGGAGGGATCAAAACTTTTACTCAGAAAACCATCAAGAGCACAAATAATGTCAAAAAGGAAAAAGTTCCTGGTCCTATTATGGTCCATGACCCATCACTCATATGATGGTTTTCATAAGTGTAAAACAACGGCTCGGCTAATGGCTGCTACTGATACTATAAGTGTGACAAACACAGTAGGAATGTAGAGGAGAGAAAACAAAGTTAGTTTAAGGCTAGGAAGGGAGAGAGAGGAGAAAACAAAGGTAGTTTTAAGAGGGTGAGAAGGGAGAAAAGAAAGTTAGGTAGTTTAAGTATGACAGCTATGATGATCATTTGCAAAGAGGTTCTGTTTATATTGTCCATGAATTTAAAAAGATCATTAATGCTGGGAAAAAGTTTTCAAAAAGGCACATCTCAAATATGAGATGAGATGAGATAACAAAAAAACACAAACTCAGAGAAAAAGGACAAAATATTCTCATCAAAATATTGTCAAATGTACAACTTGTATCAGCAAAAGGAAACATCTATTCTGATCACACGGCTTACCTTTAAGGTGTATTTCTGATCAAGCTCACGTTCATAATTCTCTTTGTCTTCAGTTAATCCTTGCAAGATATCCAAACGAGTATACTTCAAATCTTGCTCATACTTTTCGGCCAATGCTTCAATCTCAAGCTCCTGTTTCTTGGCTAATTCAGCTTCAATTTCTTCAATCCTCCGTGACAGAGCTTCTTCGGTATACGAGGACTCGTCATTTTGCTCTGACTGACTATCACCACAAGAATTGGTCACAATTGATGCAGTTTCTTTGTCGCTCCTAGTGTCGTTTGAATTCTCTTTTCGTTTAGCACCGGAAACCTTCTGCACTTCAAGCAACGTCTGATTCAATTCCGTTATAGAGTCTCTAAGTTTGGTATTTTCCTCTGAGAGCCCCTTTTCCGTCTCAAGAAACTTTTGTTCCAGCTCTTTGAAAGAGTCTTGGAGTTTGGATTTTTCTTGTGACAGTGCTTTCTCTGCGTCGGCCGATTTCTGCTTAAGCTCTTTCAAGGAATTCTGAAGTTTGGTGTTTTCCTCCGAGAGGGTTTTATCTTTCGATTTCTGTTTTAGATCTTTGATAGTGTTTTGAAGTTTGTTATTTTTGTCCGACAAGCTTTTCTCTTTGGAATGCGATTTCTTTTCCAGTTCTTTTAACGAATTACTTAGTTTGGATTTTTCATCAGACAATTTTTTGTTTGCCTCTTTAAGCTTCTTAACTTCTTCGCCGTGTCCATTTTGGTTCTTGGACATCTCTTCCATCTTGCTAGACAAATCTGCCTTTTCAACCTTCCAGTCTTCTTGGAGTTTTACAAGTTCCTCATTAGCCTGTTTCAACTCTGAAGACTTGGAGTCTAATAAAGCTGTGAGTTCACCTCCTTGTGTTTCTTTCTGTTTTGACGAAGCCAAAAGCTCATCAACCTTTGCTTTATGCTGGTCTTTCTCTTTGGTAATTTTATCGATCTGTTTTTTGAAACCGGCTTTTGCAGTTAAATGTTCTTTTACAGAATTACTTAATTTAGATTTTTCATCAGATAGTTTTTTGTTTGACTCTTTAAGTTTCTTCAGTTCTTCCAAGTGTCCATCTTTGCTCACAGACATCTCTTCGATCTTGCTAGACAGTTCTGCCTTCTCAACCTCCCAGAGTTCTTGGAGTTTTACAAGTTCCTCGTTAACCTGTTTCAACTGTGAAGACTTGGAGTCCAATAAGGCTGTGAGTTCACCTCCTTGCTCTTCTTTCTGTTTTGACGAAGCCAAAAGCTCGTCAACTTTTGCTTTCTGTTTGTCTTTTTCTTTGGTCATTTTTTCGATCTGCTTCTTGAAATTGGCTTTTGCTGAAAATTGTTCAGATTTCAACTGCTGGGCTTTGCTTTCCCATTCGCAGCTCTGTTTCTCAACATCTTGCAGTTTCTCTTCAACCTCTTTCAGCTTTTGGGAAGACTCTTCTTTCTGGGTTTTTAACAGAACTTTAAGTGCCGACAATTCAGCATCCATCTTGCTTACCTCCTGGTCCCGTTCCCCACCCAGGTGGGCACATCGATCCTCCAAACATTTCTTTTCATCGGCCATTTCATCCAATTTCCTAGAAAGAGTATCATTCTGGTGTACAAGCTGCTCTTTCTCGGATCGATGATGACACTCCAGCTCAGAAATCAACTCCTGGTTTTTGGTTAGTTCTTCACACGCACTCATTTTCTCGTTCTCCAATCTATTTTTTTCTGACTGAATCTGGTCAAGTTCAGATTTCTCTTTCTGGAACTGACTTTCCAAAGAGGTACATTTAGATTTCAATTGGTCAATTTCAGAAACCAGGACATCCTTCTCTGTCTTGAGAGTTTCAATTTCATGGAGTTGATCTTGAAGCTGGGAGTTGAGCATAGCCACATTCTCCAGCAGATTCTGGATTTCACTCTCCTTTGCTTGCAGTTCTAAAGAGGACGATTCCTTCAGTTCTCCAACACTCGACAACTCTCCTTTTAGTCTCATTACTTCTTCGGCCTCGTCCTGCAATCTCTTCTGCAGAGAATCAATCTGATTTTTCTGTTCTTTCAATTCTTCCCTGGTTTGCTCTTCCTTCTTTGCAATTTGTCCGTTATGTTCCAATATGACCTGACGTTGGTTTTCATTTTCCTTCTCAAAGTTTCTGGTGAAAGAGTCCATCTCCGTCTTAAGCCGTTCAATCTCTTCTTCTCGGTTGACCAGAAGCTGGTCGAGCTCTTTAAAATGCTCGCGCTCAGCTTCGCCCATTTGCAGGGTGTCAACCAAAGCCTGGAGACGTTCCAATTCTGATTCGTTCTTCCTGGCATTGACCACAGCCTCCTGCAATTGGTCCGTCAGTTTTTGGTTCTCGGATTGCAAAACCTCAATCGTATGTTTGGTTTGTTCAATTGTCTGTTGGTGGATGATAATTTCATTGGACTTCTCCTTCATCCGTTTTTCAATGTCTTCTTTCTCCTGAATGCAAGCATTCATCAGAGATTTGTTCTCCGTCTCCAATTGGTCAATCCTCTCTTTGTGCTTGCCAAACGCCGAGGAAACCTCATTAACAATTCCCCCAAACTTCTCGGGATCATCGTCTGTAGATAACTGGTAGGCGGTGTTTCCCTGCTGAGCAGGGTTACCGATTGACAAGAGAAGAGACTGGAGATGGGAGAAATACTGCACTAGGGAAAGGGTTTTCTTTGTGTAGGCATTATTCTCTTCGGCCAGTTTTTCATTATTCATTTCAGCTGATTTGGCCACATGGGTAAGTGATATGATCCGTTGGTCCAGTTCCATGAGTCGGCTTTCCTGATCCAGGGCTTTTTGTACTTGTTGAGAATTTTCTTCTTCCAGTTGAACTAAAAGAAATAAGAAAATACTGTAAGCAAGTACTAAGAACAGAGATCAATGTTGATAATTTTATATCTATTGAAGAGGAAACTGTTTATTATAATCACGCATAATGTTATCAAATGGTTGTTGTTATCAAAATCAGTCTGTCCCAAACTTTTTATTTAAATGAATTCAAAATCTTTAAATTTATAAATAAATTTCCTTAGTTTTTTTACAAAGTCAAGTTGTTTCTAACAATGAATTTAATAACATAACAATGAATATAGATTGTTCCAATTTTTATATCCTTTGCTTAATGTTATCATCGGTTATTGTTATCTAAAAGACCATATCCCAAAGTGATCACAAGAAGTGTACATACAAAAAAAGACAAATAGTGCAAATATTTACACCACAATTTCAGATTAAAAAGTGCCATTAAGATTCTGGAATAGTTGTGAATAATAAAGCAGTGATAAATGTACGAAAACTCCTGATTTATTCAAGTCTGTCCACACCCAATACTCGTACTTGATTATTAAATTAGAGTAAAATTCAGTAAAATTTATTGAATAAAACTAAATGAAGAAACACTGAAATTAGGTTTCTGCTCTGAGGGTCGTTAGAGCCAAAATATTCTGTGTTCAGAGTTTTTATCGCTTTTATGAATTTAAGTGTTAAAGTAAAATTCAGTAAAATCTATTGAATAAAACTAAAAGAAGAAATACTGAGTTTTAAGTGTTAAAGTAAAATTCCGTCCTGAGAGTAGTGAGGCTAAAAACATTCTGTGTTCAGGGTCGCAGCCAAAAAAGTTTGGGAAACACAGCATTAAAGAGCTAACAAAAGCATAAAAAAATTAAACCCTAGTGTAATGTTTATTGACCCCCACAAGTGAATAGCCATCCTAAGACTTCTAATAGCATAACCTTTACTCACCGATTTGCTGTCGATAATCTGAAATGACTTCTTTCAGTTTCACCATTTCATTTTCAACTGTTTTCTGATGCTTGCTGCTCTCATCTATCAGAGATTCAATTTCGGTTTTCAGCCGTTTGATCTCTACCTGCGATGCGGCCAGCTTTTCAGTGAACACTTTCTCATCCACCCTGAGTTGATCAGTTTCGGCTACTCTCGAGTTAAGCTGCTCCTTCAACTGCTTATTTTCATCCTGACTGCCGGACAATTCCTGCTCCAGGGTCCTCTTCATGTTCTTCAGATTCATCACTTCCTGATGACTCAACTCAAGCTTCTCCGACAGGACCTGGATGTCTTCGTCCTTTTTCTGTAAGCTCAGATTGAGCGTATCTTTCTCAGATTTCAGTAAGGCAAGTTCGTTATTCAACAAGGCTTCAGTTTCGTGTCCACGACTAGCTTGTTCTGACTGCGTACTGAGCAACATCTCAAAGTTACTTATTGAAGCAGACAAAGTAGAATTCTCTTCTTTTAGTGTCTGAATATTCTCCAAATAGTCCTTAATGGTTTCGGCCATGGAGGTCTGAGATTCTTCAGCTGCTTGATACCGCTTCTCAAGTTCATCTTTGGTAGCTAGCAAGGCATCAAAACTGGATTTTGTTTTGGCCATCTCCGTTGAAAGATCCTGGTTTTCTGATTGCAAATCTCTGAGTTTCAGTTGCAATTCTTCCAGTTCCAGATGAACACTGTCGTTAACAGACCCACTTGACATCTTGCTGTCGGCCGTGTCATTCCGCCAGAGGTCAGCCTGGCACTGAAAGTCTTGGAAAGAGGAAGGCTTTAACGAATTTGGCAAATGGTGAGACCAGGTTGAAGAATAGTTTTTGGGAAGGGTTTCTTTAAGTTCAGTGAGCTGGTGCAAAACATTGTTGAATTCCTCTCTGGTCGAACCACTGGGGTCATCCGAATGGTACAGGGATACAAACTTCTGGATCAAATGGAATTGATTTTGAAGCTGAAGATCCAGAGCCTGGTTCTTGGATTTTTCACAGTTTAATTCTTGGATCAAGGTGGACTCTTTACCTGGTTGGCTCAAAGTGACACTAGAGCTATCTGTCCTTATATGGTCTTCAACAACAATTGGTTCATCCTAGAAAGAGTAGAAATAAACAAATTTACAAAATGAGACAATGTTTTTTTTAATATAGAGATGTACACATACGGTTAACTCCTCTAAAGAGCTGGGTGTAGGGATATACAGTGCTTCCCAAAAGTTTAAGACTGCCCACATTTTTTCATGAAATCAACACTTTTAAACATTATATAACCACTAAAGTATTGTATTTATTTTACAAATTAAATTTTACAAGAAAACTTCATGTACACAGTCCAATGTCTAATTGATTGTGGAATTAAGACAAAAGACAAAAAGTAAATGAATAATGCCTAGCTGGCCCAGAGAAAAGGCTGATGCAATCTGACACAATAATTACATAGAATAAAAATGTCCGATGAAATCTAATGCATTTTATTGCAAAAATTCTTTTGTTTTTTTATTGTTGGTTTTTACAAACAACTAAATTTTTTTATCGTAAGTTTGTACAAACAACTAAATTTAAAATATGGAAGTTTTATATCAAAGTGGGATGTTGAGGTTTTATTGCCAACTTAATTTGTTATGTTTGTATTGGAAGTGACAAAATATATTAAAAAGGTTCTAAGATCAGACAGAAACTGCATCTGCAGATATCTGCCATCCTCACAGTGATAGAGAACCAACAAATTCTGCTGATATTAAGTATTCCTGGTGGGAACCTGGGTTAGTGATGTTCAAACCCCTAAAATCAGCTGATGAAGTCTTTCTTGGAGGTACTATTACTGTTTCTGTAGCAGTGGGTGTATATGAACTTATAATGGGGTGAGAAAGAAAAGATTTGGGGGGGGGCGCGGATCAAGGAATTTTTTTCTGTTTTTGGCGCATACATTTATGTAACGCTCATGACTGTCCATGCGATATCTCCATAAGTTCTTAATGAAATTCTGTGAAGAGGTGGAAAATAGGCTACAGGAGAACTGATTAAATTTTGGAGCGGATCCATGCACAATTACCTCCCCTACATCTTGTTATATGTCCAAACCAGATAATATTACCAAAATTTCATGTCTGTCCACACGATATCTCCAAAAGTTCTCAATTTAATTTCTATGAACTCAAATGATGGATAATTTTACATCTGAAAGAATACAATAATTACACCGGCACCAGGCAAATATAGGTTCTCAACTAATAAAGGTTTTTATAATTATCATTAATTTCTATGAAATTATGACGAAAGGGTGGACAATTGGCTACGCAAGAACTGATTAAATTTTGGAGTAGATCCTTGCACAATTACCTCCCCTACGTCATAGTTATATGCCCAAACCACATAATATCTACAAATTTCCTGGTCTGCCTACAAAATATCTCCAAAAGTTATCAATGAAGTTCAATCAGATTTTGTGGAAGTATGCACAATAGGCTACAGAAGAAGGAATTAAATTTTGTAATGGATCCATGCACAATTACCTCCCCTGCGTCGTAGTTATATGTCCAAACCACATAATATCACCAAAAATTAATGTCTGCCCACACAAAATCTAACTTTCTGTATTAAATTTTGGGGCGGATCCATGCACTATTACTTCTCCTGACAATGGTGTTGGCAGAGGTATGCGCTCTCTGAGTGCTTTCTAGTTTTATTTATGTATAATGTAAGTTTACAAATTTTTGTTCTCTCAGATACAAGGAGATGCTGCTGTCTGCTGATAAATGCTGTTGTTAAGTGCACTAAAACTATTTTTCATTCATCAGTTTTTTTTGTTTTTTTTACAAAGTTAGGTTTTTTGATTACTTGCGGACATTATTTAGTTGATACATTTTTTTTTATTTAAAATAAGTGCACTGTAGAAACAGAGTGCAGATCTACTTCCGGAGACAGAGTGCAGATCTACTTCCGGAGACAGAGTGCACATCTACTTCCGGAGACAGAGTGCACATCTACTTCCGGAGACAGAGTGCACATCTACTTCCGGAGACAGAGTGCACATCTACTTCCGGAGACAATGCAGACAAAGTTAAATAAATGCTCATTTAAGTTCAGCAATTTTGTGTCTCATTTGTTATTATCAAATTGTATTTTATCAGATGCAAAAAAAAAAAACCAACAAAAAACATATCAGCATTATATTCGGCCATCAGCCACCCTGCTCTCTAAATATCAGCATCAGCAATTGAAAAACCCCTATCGGTCGGCCACTAGTATATAGTAGCTATCTCTTTCATCAACATTTAATGACTTACATGTGTGCCAGATATAAATGCCCCACCCTGTATAAGAATTTCAATGAAAAAGAATTCATTTAAATATTCATTTTACAAATGAAATCTTAAAAATAGATTACTAAAACTTCAAAAAGGATTTTCAACTCTGATCAGCTAGTTTTATTAAATCTATTTAAAATATGTTAATTTTAGCATTTCTAAAAACGTTACACAGAAGAGAAAAAAAACAATAAAACATAAATTCTAATTACATGCGCTCTCCTATTTACAAACGTTCAAGATACAAACAAACCCAAACACTGAAAGATTTACAAAAGTCTGCAGCTGTTCATAAAGCTATTGCCTGCTACAAGAAAATTCTTGAAGAAAAGGAAAAAAAAAATCAACTCTGCAGACATCTGCTGATAGTTTTTTTTCAAGAGAGTTGAGGCAAGAGGCAAGACCAATAAGAACAAATGCCATCGACATCTACAGGAGGTTGTCGGTTCCTTCACCTTTCCTCAACTACAAACATTTTATTTTCCAAAATCTCACCAAAATAGGCTCTGGGGAAATTGCGCCAATGAGTTTGAAAAGGCGCAAAGTTCAAACAGATAGATAATTGCTCAACAATTAATTCTTCAGCAGCAGCAGCTTTTT
>VCCN01005667.1:782342-793298 GCA_006491835.1 Architeuthis dux | reverse complement strand
AAACTGGATCTAAAACTTCTTAAATCCTTTTCAATTTTTATCACCCACCCCCTTATAGTTTCAGCATCTCTGGTACAATGGGTTAATTTATGCAGTAACTAACCATTTGAGAATTAGAAATCACAGTTGCTTTCTTGAGTCGTTCATTTTCTGTCTTGACTGACTGTATCTCAAGTCCCAGCCGTTCCAGTGCTCGCTGTTTGCCCAAAACAGATTCCTCCAATTCGCTGATCTTGCCGCTCGCTTGGCGTAGTTCCAACCGGGCAGCATGGAAAAGATTTTGCCTTTCATTCTCCTGGAAAAAAGAAATCAGATAAAAATGTTTATTTTCCTCAATTTATCAACAAGTAGCAATATACCACTATGTAAAACAACATAAATATGGTGCAGAGAGTCGGTTGTAGGGAATGAGTTTATAAGTGTGAATCAGCTTCTGCTAATCCATTAAGTCTTTGTGGCCGACTGGTAAAAGCACCTAGGCGTAAACTAGACTCCCTCTGGCAATGAGGGTGTGAGTTGAATTCTCACCGAAGGCTTGCTCTTTATTTCCGATTGACTGTTATTCGTTGCCATAGAAATGGTGGCCCGAATTAATAAGTTGTATAAAAAAAACTAAAATTAGGATGAAGGTAAGAACTAGTCAAATTTAATAAAAAGTTATGTTACAATACTTCATCCAATAATAATAAAGATTAATGTAGCAATATATATATTGAAATGAGAACTTCCCAAAACTTAACTCTTAAATTCATAAACTGCTTGTAATTAACAGTGCGAATTGAACTAAAAGAAATTCACCAAAGGGAGATAATTTTATTTAGGAGTTATTTCTCTTGAAGTAGACATTCTATTTTCTTTGAATGAATTTAAGAGTTAATCCTTTTCATCAGAGTATAGTATTTGTGTGCTCATTGAAAAGTGTTACACACAAAAAATACATGTATATATGGATACACATTGCATATGGTACAACAATAGAGTACACACTTTAATTTCTTGCTTATGTCTGGTCTGCCAACAAACGAACCATAGTCAAAATTTCTACCCTCCAACTTGGTAGTGTGACAGATCAATAAAGGGATAAGAGACAGTCCATTTCATCTCAGTGGTGTAGCAAGGGTTCTCAGTGCCCGGGGACAAAGACAGCACCATGGGGCAGTTGCGCTATATCCTTTGGAGAAGGTGGGGCATAAATATTAATTAAAAAGCATTATAGGGCAGAGGAAATTTTACGCCCCTTAATACGTGCACCCAGAGGCGACCCCTTTCACTAGGCCACCGCTTCATCTCTTGTCTGCCACTGTGATACATAAGCTAAGAGACAACTACCTTTGTAGTATAAGGCCAGTGACAAAGTCCCGGTTTCAACTGCATGCATCAACTCAGTGATTCTTGCAAGTTTCAAGTCTGGTCGAGACTAGGTCTTTATTCTTACAAGTTTTTATAACCACCCCTTGGCAGGATGCAAGTCCACCGAAGGGATACTTCCACCCTAATCACACAGCTTAGAGTGTACTCAATTAGCTTCTGAGTGAAGAGTTTTCCACACACTCTTCGCTCATACCAGTAATTAAACCCGGGACCTTCTGCGTATGAGGCAGACATGCTAACCATTACACTATCCGAGCAGACTAATACACAAACTAACAAAAGGGTAAAAATTACATTAGATTGATTACAGTCTGAATTTGGTTGCTAATTCCATTTTCACATCGTCTACCCCTTAAAATAGAAATACTATTTTGTTCTGGTTCAATGACTGATTTCCCAGCCAGTAAAAAAAAATAGCAAATCTCATAAAAACAAACGAGAAAGCGGACATAAAAAAGCTTTGCATGTTATTCCTGGAAAAATCATTCCCATCATAAAAATGTCAGATTCCTTAAATACAGTTTGTTTTTAAACGAGCACATCAATGAAAACAAATTTCATAACCAATTGAAAATATTAAGTTTTGTGTGTATTTATTATGAGAAGACAACTTCAAGGTTATGTTCAGACTTTTGCTTAGCTGATTTCCTCAGCTACTCAGAAAATTTGATATTGGATTAACATTTAAATTCATATAAAAAATTCAAATCTTGAATCAAGGGGAATAAATTTATGATCAGTTACTTCACTTGCACTTTTAGGTAATTAAATTTTTTTATTGTTTTTCATAAAAGAGTTCCATTTTTTTTAAATTTGATTCCCAAAAGAGTTCCATTTCTTAAAATTTATTCATTGAAGAGTTCCACTGTGTTTAGGAGCAGTTTCAAGCTGTTACTGAATTTAAGAGTTAATTAGCGTTGGGTCCAAGTTGCTAGAGAGTTTCCTTGTTAAGTAGATGTTGTATCATTTTATTAAAAGTAGTACATGAAACAAAACAAAACATCTTAGAAAATTGCAAATGGCTGCTATTGGAACAATATGGCAACTGCTCATAGTTTAAAGAACAGTTGCCTCTGCTCTCATTCAGTTGTGCTGAGTTTTAAACTGAAGAACATACTGCTTCCTAATGAAAGATTATCCAATTGGGATACTTACTTGACAACAGAGACATTTGCATTGTTCAGTATACTCTCTGGTTTGTGAACGGACAATTCTGCTTCTAATTTTAACAGACTTTCAAGAGAATTGACACTCCCAACAATAAATGAATAATTGATATATATTATTCAATGTGCAATATCATTAATATATTCATTAAATTTTATTACTTACCGATAAAGACTGATCGACTTCATCCGTAGGATCTTCAGTCTGAAATTATTATTTAATAAAATTATCATAATAATGAGTAGAACTTTTTTTTAAATTCAAAATAAAAAAATTGTGAATGTATCAATATATTAAAAATATCAATATTTTTAAATTAGTTAAATTTTCATTTTAGTAAAATCAGATTTCAGTTGAACAATCTGTTAAGCCTGCTTGGCTATATGGCAGGGTTGCCAGATTTAGCCAGAGGGTAGATAATCCAAGCTTTATCTCAAAGACTCACCTAACACAGCAATTGGAATAGCATAGAATTTGGAAAGAGCGGTCAAGAGGCTGGTATTGAACCTTTGCCTCCGGACTCATTCGATTTCCAAATTCTACACTATTCCAATGCCTGTGTTAGGTGAGACCGAGATAAAGCTTGGATTATCTCCCCTTCTGGCCAAATCTGGCAACCCTGATATGAATATCCTGATAGATGAGGCTTCCTCCTTAATTTGAGACACATCGGGACAAAGAGCCTTGTTAAATAATACTGTTACCATGCGTATTCTCTAATACAGTGGTTCTCAAACTTTTTAAAATCACGACCCACTATTTATGACCACAGCTTATAGCAACCTACCTAACTTTATTGGTAAAAAAATGAATTTTAACTGTTGTTAATAAAAAAGATATGAACATTAATGTAATTTATAGAACGAATTTCACTAACGTAGTGAAAAATGTTTCCATGGGGTAACGGATATATAATTTACTTACATTTCGGTAAGTTACTCTGTACAACTCGTGGTCCAGCTAAATGATCTGCCGGTGAACATACATAGGAAACAGAATGATAACTGACTCTATGGTACATTAATGTATTTTCCGCAAGCTGATGTAATTGTAATCACCTAGTGTTTTGTGCTCATCTATTGGCCTCCCTGTAGTGTTTCTCGAACCTGTGTGATGTAAATTAAGCTTGATTCCCCAAATTTAATGTAATCCAGATTTCACAGCACAGAACATCACGTGGTAAATAAAACTTGGTGGCACAACTATAGGTTGAGACTATGATAAAGCAGTGAACTTTAAATTTACTAACAACTCAAGGTCGATGTTATCACACACAATGTGCACTTTTCTTTGAGTGTTCCAAGACCCCAAAAATAACCTTGCATAAGATTTTCACTATGATTGACAATGCTACAATAATTGCAGAAAAGTATGACCTTATTTTGAAAAGCATGTAAGTTCAGGGAAGGTTTGTAGAATGTTTTGATTGCCTACAAAGCGTGAAACTAAGCAGTCAAGCATATTGTCGTATTTCAAGCCTTCCTCATTAGCTACAGCAGCCGATGAACCTTGAGTCTGGCAGACATTAAAAAAAAAAAAAAAAAAAAAAAAAAAAGGTTATTTCTGTGGTCTGGGAATGCTCAAAAGATTTTCCCATATAAATTAATGGTAATTCTTCACTTTACACCATTTGGGTAGTGGGGGAAACCTGTACTAATATAGGTCTTCCATCAAAGCAAAGTGGCATAAAGAGAACTTTCAAAAAGTGTGTGATACCTGCGTGTTTGCGCACTTATAAAAGTATGAAGATAACTCTGAAAAACATGCTTATAGGTCATCAATATTTGATCAACAACCATGAGTTGTGGGTTTCTAGATACTTAGATTTGTATACATATCCTCAGAACATTATGAATAGAAGTGATTTTTCCTGTTTCTTTTTCATAGGAGATGGAAAAGGCCTTTGTCCAGCAGTGGACTTATGATGGTTAATAAGTATAGAAAGTCACTTCCATTCAAAATATTCTGAAAGTGATGAGAAGTTTGTTAATTTAATATTGATTAAATATAAAAACGTTCTGGGGAGTTACCCTCATCCTTTTTACTAGAATTTGGTTTCTCTCACTTCCTAAATATTCGTTGACAATGACATTCATCGAAACTGCAGTCCACATCACACAAAAGAATTAATGAAAGAATAAAAAACAACAATGATCTCTTTCATACATATACTTCTGGTTTGTTTTAAATTTATTTGTATACACACACACACACACACACATATATATATATATGAAATCAAGGAATGGATAATTTTATATCAGACAGAATATGATAATTCTAAAGACATTTATTAATTGGGAACCCATATCAGCCCTCAGCACTCATTTCTTTATACAATCTAGGCTGCCTGTTTATCAATCGCTAACACCGGGCTGACATGGGTTCCCAATTAATAAATGTCTTTAAAATTATAATATATCTCCCCATATCATTCTTCTTCAGACACATGCCATGTAACCTAATGACAGTTAGAGACCTACATGTCAAATTTCCAGAAAAGCTGACATACAGATTGGCAGTAAGAACTGCTTATGACAGCCTGAGTATTTATAAAATTGTTTATCATTTCATAAACAGATTTAAACCTGCTTATAATCACTTCTGATTTTTTTTAAAATATATAATAAATTATGAAAATGAAAAATATTGAAAAATATTTTCACTGTGTTCTAGAAGTTATAAATATTAAAATTCTAAAACTTCAAAATTTTATTTTTAAAAAACCCTTAAAATTTTAAAAACATAAAATTTTTATGAACATAGAGTTCCGTCCGTCTTGTATATTGGTGTATGTCTTCTGATGTACATGTTACAGCTGTTTAGGTAATTTTCAACATCTTAACTGTTAGAACGTGAACATCTCGCAAGCATTTTGTAAGCGTGTGCATTATTTAATTATTTTTGATTGGTCAAACATAGTTTCAAATTGAACCAATCAAATTGAATCTCTTAAAGAGGCTTCAGTAGTCGTAATGTCCGATGCAATGTCAACTGCCCAATGGAATTAAAATAGATTTACTGTATAGACCAATCAGGGAGTACCATTCACATAATATTTATACTTTTAAAAAATATTTTGTTGTATCTTTGCCAGCTTAGAGTCACTTCTTTTTTCAAGAAGGAAATCCTTGCAAACACTTTCTCCCTGACAAAAGAACCAACATGCCCCAGAATGTAAACAAGTAAACAATAATAAAACAGTTCAGAAGCGTAGCATAAAAAAGTGTAATTAACCAATGGGCAGACAATACAAGTGCACTCCTGATTGGCCAGTACACAAAAGACAACATAATAATTGATACTAATTATAGCAACTACCACTGTACAAGCAGCAGCAGAAGCTGAGATGGAGTTAACAAAAATGTTACTGTCACTACAAGGGCTATAAAACAAATAACTTTTATATAAAAATAACTTTTTATATAACCTTCAGATTTAGTCGAGTCGTAGCTATTAAGTGGTGGGAATTTTAAAGGTTAGAGATTAGTGTTTGCTGAGAACGTCACCAACTAGATGTATTGTAACTTATGCACCTGGTTTGACTATCAAGTAAGAAAGTGTACCTAATCAAATGTTGATTACTATAAAAATGTACTTTTCATTTTAATTACTTTTATGCATACTTTGAAAATATAGTTTAAAATTACATACAGTTGCATATATTATATAAAAAACAACTGGATCTGTTTATTACTGTGAACCCCTTTAAACATTGGCACAGCTCAACCAAATTTGACATGCATACTAAACGGACCTAAGAGAATGGTTTAAAGTAAAGGCTGGATAAAAAAAAAATGTTATGGGTTCTAGATGTGGGGTTTGAACAAACAGATATTTAGTAAGCTTAGCTTGTTCTAGCACAGGGACAAAGTCTGCCTGCTTTGAAAATCAGCATTCCAAATCCTGGCTTTTTACCTGCTTTCAAACATCAACCACAGGCAATGTTCAAGCCCAATCTATTATAATAATGAATGACTTGGCTCCGCAAAGGGAGATTGGGAAGGGTTTTCCACATCTCTTCTGGTCCTAAGTTGACGGGGGCCTGAATGTGAAAATTCCTAAGTCTATGCAATCGAGTTTTAAGGTGAGGTGCAACGTGCGCACAGCCGACACCACCCTTTAATCCGAGGGCTTGTGTGCTATGGTCCACCGAGGTTGCGCAGATAGCAGCAAGGCACCAAGGTCGTAGATTTGACAGGAGTTTCCTTCTCCTGGTAGGTGCAAGCTAGCAATGGGGGTATGGCTGAGCTGGGTAGTTTTTGTTTATCTGCCGGCACACAAGGGCAAATTTGACCTGGGTAGTTGAACAGGATGTGAACACTCCAGCCGCCTGTGCAGATATAGAGATATATATATATATACACACACACACATATATTTGTATATTTTATACCAGCTCAGATGAAAATAACAAAAGTGTTACTATCACTATGAGGACTGCAAAAACTCAACTAACTTTTTATATAACCAGCAGATTAAACCAAGCTGGTAGTCATTAAGTGGTGGGAATTTTAAAGATTGGAGATTAGTGTTTAATGAGAACATCACCAAATCGACAAGGATAGATTCAGTGGTAGAGACAAGCAGCTTCAAAATCACCAACATTTCTAATCTGTTTGCATTAAGTCTGAAGTCTAGGTTTCTTTATTCTGTATATTCCATTCTAAATCAAAATATTGGGTCTTTTTCATTAGTCCCCCACCACACTGAAAAATTATAGCTATTACAGTTCACTGTATTTTGCCTCTGTCAACGAAGTTGAAAAGAGGTATATGTTTTTGGTCACGTCTGTTTGTTGGTTTGCATTTTTTCCTGTCTGCAAGATATCTCCAAAGGTTCTCAATGAATTTCATTCAGATTTTCTGGAAGAACTGATTATATTTTGGAGCTGATCCATGTACAATTACCTCCCCTACATCCTATGGTTTGTATTTTTTCCTGTCCGCAAGATATCTCCAAATGTGCTAAATGAATGTCATTCAGATTTTATGGAACGGTGGACAATATTCAAAGGAAGAAATGATTAAATTTTGGAGTGGATCCATGCACAATTACCTCCCCTACGTCGTAGTTACATGTCCGGGGCTTTTTATTACATTGACTTCTCTTTCATCTTCTTCATGTATGAATCAAAGAATATATACAACAGTCGAAATTTAAACAGTTAACTACCGTCTCTGATCTATCCAAGTGATTTCAATGATGTTTATGGTTACTGACAGCGGCGTTGACAGAGGTATGCCCTCTCTGAGTGCTTTCTAGTTTTGTTTGCTAAACAATTGCAAATAAATAAAAGGTTAAGGACATTTTGTTACTGTCACTATGAAGGCAGCAAAAACTCGACTGACATTTTTTTAGCAAAACTGGTGATCAGGATTGCCAGATAGTTGGAGACATTTCTGGCCAAAAACAGGCAAGAAGTGGCTAAAAATGGCCAAATGCCAAAATTGTTTATTAAAGCAATTATTTCATTATTTATTATTAGATGAAGTATTGCAAATCATTAGTACTGATTTTCTTTTTAATTTTTAAATTCTACTATTTACCTTCATCTTAATTTTTCAGTTGCTTTTTTTATCACGATGGCCTGATTATTAACATTGCAATTAAAAAAACAACTGAAAAATTAAGATGAGGGTGAATATTATTATTTTTATTTTAAATGAATAATGCCAGTTTATAAATAATTGCAATACTGAACTACACACAAGAAATAAGAATTTATTAAAAATACTACTGCAAAAAATTAAATATGGCCAAACCAAAAGTTTCAATGCCAATGCTTTTCAAAAAGGCCAGATTTGTCAAATTTGGCCAGAAAATGTCAACCCTGCTTGTAACTATTAGATGAAGTATTATAAATCATTAGTATTGATTTTTTTTTTTAATTTTAAATTCTGCTATTTACCTTCATCTTAATTTTTCAGTTGCTTTTTTATTATAACTAAAAAATTAAGATGAGGGTGAATATTTTTATTAAAAAATAATAATATTGACCCATTTAATTGTTTTATCAACAATCATTATTATTAATAATTGTTTATAAAACATTGCAATGCTGAAGTACACACCAAAAATAAGAATTTATTAAAAATACTACTGCAACAAAGTCAAAATGGGCAAAAAAAAAAATCAAATATGGCCAAACCAAAAAGTTCATGGCCAATGCTTTAGAAAAAGGCCAGATTTGTCAAATTTGGCCAGAAAACGTCAACCCTGCTGGTAACTATTACGTGGTGGGGTTTGTAAAGGTTGGAGATTAATGTCTGATGAGAATGTCACCAAATCAACAGGGTAGATTCAGTGGTAGAGTCAAGCAGATGGCAGGAGAAATAAGTCGTCACAGGAAACAGGAGGGTCTGTGTCAACAGAGGATTATCAGGGAGAAAGCCTCTCAAGTGAAGAAAAGCCAATGCAAAACAATAGCAATGACCGCATCTCAACACTAACTTAATCCAGATTAATGACAGATGAGCACCAAGCAAAAGGAAAGTGTCGAAGGGATTAAAAACTTTATAAAATTCCAAATTGTCACAAAACACTGATTTCAGCTTCAACGTCATCAACACGGCTGATCTGTTAGTGTTGTATACCCCTTTACACTGTTCTACCGACATGGGTCGTCTCGTTGTGGGTTGCTCATCTGCGGGAGGAAGATCGTGAACTTGGACAATGACTCAAAAAACTTGCTTGTAAAAATATGAGACATTTTTATTTCATAGCTTACATTTCGTCGGCCGGAAAATGAAGAGTGGGAGAGAGATAAGGGTGTCAAGAGACCGTTCACAACAGGGACACTGGTCTCGTGCCTTCCAGCCTGGCTTAGGCAATCTGCTTCTCTAGCTGAGTCCTCTGAGTTTTCTCAGTTTTTCTGTCTTTTAGCTTCTTTTATTAGGTTTGAACACCTACGCAGGTGTCGTTTCCAGTTTCCACATCCTGTTTTTTGGGGGGGGACACCTACGCTTATACTAAGGTGACTGGGTCACTTCCATTTCTGCACAGATGTTTGGCCCCGAAATAACCTTTTCATGGTAGTATATCATAACATTAGAAACTGTCAACACTAGCATAGGTTTCTTCAGTTTTCAAGTTGGTCTGGCTGGCTGTCTATGTAGGCGTGTCACGCATTCAGGCAGCACCAATGCAGATAGAAAGCTAAAAATTTAAACATTCACTCCTTGTGTCTAGAAAAAACATTTTTTTTAAATTCTCCCCTAAATAGGTTTTTTAGTTCAATTTGCAATGTAAGTTTATGCTAAATTGATCCCTTAGTTTTAGCATTCGTGCTTGTTTTTTGGTCTTTTCCGTTAGCCACCACCACACTAAATAAGTATAGCTATTACAGCTCACCGTATTTTTGGTTGCTAAATAAATGTAAATAAAAAAAATGTTAAAGACATTTCTGCAACTTAGCTGTTATTATCTTATTGAGATAATAACCAGGAATTAGGGTTAGTCAGGGCAAAGGTTAGATTGTGTTATGGGCTTTATACTTTTTTTAAAACTTACTTTTATTTAGCAAACAAAAATACAGTGAGTTGTAATAGCTAATTATTTACTGTGGTAGGGACTAATAAAAAAAATAAAAAATAAAAAAATCTTTATCCATATGGCCAGTTTCTGTGTGATAAATGGCATAGATAAGGTTTTTACATCCTAAGAGACTCATAGATCAGTAAGTAATAAGATAATATGTGACAGTAGTGTTTATCTGTTCTGTTCATAGGAATATTCATAACATTATGCACACTGTAAGTGTATTAATATTGATAGATTTGTCTTTACGCATATAGCCAGTTTCCGTTTGCAAGACATTTTTTTATTCCATACCTGCTTTTTCAAAGGCAGCAGAAATGGTCTGAAATCGCATTCATTTCTAAGTCATTTGCTTTCCCAATAAACTATCTAATCAATGAACATCATCTTCATAAAGAAATCGCCACCATAAACACCTATTTGCATGAACACATTGATTCTGTCTTTAATGATACTACCTTTCATTTTCATAAGCTTCACATAACACATATTTCTACCTTATTCTTCCCTGTTTAATTATTAACTCTTACATTGTACAATGCCCTAGATACAAAAAATAGCAGTGTCGTCTATGGCTAAATACTGATTGTGTTAAGTATATTGCAGTCTCAGCAAAAACTTTTGCTTCAAGTCTAATTATTGTTAAAAAGGTACACAATCTCTCATCCAAAACCGTTGGGATCAGACACTGTTCAGAACTGAGAATATTTCGGATTGGTAGTACAGGCACTGTATATAGGATAGACAACTAAGTCTCACTGTTACTCATAGGGGAATTTGAAAACTGTGGAAAAGTTAAAGAGCTGCAAAGTCAAAAAAATAAACAAAACTAGCAATCCAAGGGAAATTATGAATCACTGTCACTCATTATGCTGTGTT
>VCCN01005667.1:672909-686326 GCA_006491835.1 Architeuthis dux | reverse complement strand
CTGTTTGTTCAGTACCATCTAAGCACAGCCATTTAAGAAGTATTTGCCTTTGTGATTTCTCTTGATGCATTTTTGTGAGGGTGGGGGTGAGGGACTCCTTGAATGAGCAGGAATTGAATCTTTGTCTTATTCTTCAGTCTTTTGTTTTCATTATATTATTCTCAATACAGGTTTCTCCTATTATCCAAAAGTAGAGCATTCCTATAAAAATCTTTCAAAAGCTGAAATGACATTAAGTGAAGAAGCAATTACCAAATTTACATGGGAAATTTGAGTGTTCCCAAACCCAAGAAATGATATTCGTGGTGTGATGACTTGGGCCTCGAGGGAAGTCATGAAGTCAAACAAGATATATAAAAGACAACCTACCTTTTTTTTTCTATCTGGAAACATAAGGTGCTCAGTCCATTGTTTCAGTTCATCTGTTTCTTCTTAAGTATCAGCATTAGTTAGTGGCGTTTAGTACTGGTTAGTAGTTGAGACAATAGGGAGGAAAAATAGAATAGAGTGTGGTTAGCATTTAGAAGATCTAGCTGATCTTTAGATATAGCACTGATTTAGGAGACACCAAATAGGTGCTACCAGTCTTGTCCATGAGTTGACTGACTAGTGATTTTACCAAATCTGAGACGCTGAGGTTTGCGCCAAGGTCAACTGTCTAGACAAGCAAGAAATGCTTCTAAAAATAGCACAAGCCAACTCCTGTCATCCAAAGGTTATGGCAAGTGGTATGTTAGGCTGAGTCGTTGGAGGTTGGGTGGTGGGAGGTAAAGGAGACTGGGGTGTAGGAGAAAGGAAGAGGGTGTGTGCTGCCACTATAACGGCTTGCTATTTTCGCTCTTCGCCTTTTTTGCAAAAGTGAAAAAGTGGCATATAGCCAAATTTTGAAAATCAGAGGATAGCTGTATCTATTTCTTTCTAAATAGGACTTTTAGGGTCAGAACAAACCATTTCTAGATTTGTGAAAAGTTCAAAAAGGAACATCCCAACCTTTTTCTTACAAAATGATATTGTACACATCAGTAGATGAGGATAAAAAGAAATTGAATTCTACTAAAGTCTTGTATATGTAAATGTTTCAGAAATGGGGGATTTTATGACTGGAATTTTTGGTGACATTTAAATACTAAATAACCTACTAAAAGTATTGTTTTCACCAAATAAATAAGTACTGAGAAAAATAATTTAACTGATTTCAGAAAAACATACCACAGTAAAATCAGTAAAAAATGATAATTGCCTTTAACATGGCAAATTGTTTTTGGAGTCCATTTTCAGTAAATGTTCACTGTACACAGGGTGAAGCTGGAGATTGGCAGGGGGGGGGCTCCAACATTTAGTGAGATTTGTAATTATATGATGTTAGTAGAAATGCAGTAGGTGAACTACTATTCATAAAGTTTTTTGGGGGCCCACCCTCCATTGGAAGCCTGAGATTCTGAAATGTTCTTCAATAAGCATATCTTGCTAGACCATACATAATACTGGCAACAACATTTCTAAAACTATTAATTTATTGATTGAGTTTTTCAATGTTCCTTTTGTTTTTCTTTATGTTGGCTTAAATTTAATCAGGGAAAAAATATAATTTTCTGTGATTTCTATTTCAAGTAGAAAAAAGAGCTTAAACAAAAAACAATTGTTACAAGAAAGTGCCCACTTTTTTTAATTCAATATTCTGTTTTACATTTTTAGAACATTTTAGAACATTTTATTTTAGTATGAAAAAATGTATACAATTTGTATATAAAAGCCCACATCATAACAATCATATTTACACAATATCTAGGGCCTTAAATCTTTGTGGTGGTGTAATAAACATCATAATATTCTTAAAATCATTTACATCTTTTGATAGCACTACATATTCTGGTAATCTATTCCAATGTCCTACCACTCTATTGGTAAAAAAGAATTTTCTGATATTCAATCTACTTCTATTTGCTTCTACCGTATATGTGTGGCCTCTCAGTCCCTTGTACCCGCTTCTAGTAAAAGAATACATCAGGGTTTACTACTTCTAAACCATGTATAATCTTAAACATTTCTATTAAGTCTCCCCGATATTTTCTAACAATGTTAACCCTAACACTTTTAGCATATCCTCATAACTCATACTTTCTAATTCCGGTACTAACTCAGTTGCATGTCTCTGCACTTTTGCTAAAAGATTTTTTATCTCTCAGTGACCAGGCCTGTGCACTGTACTCGATGTGTACTGTGCACATAATTATTACTGTCATAATTTGTGCAATGCTTGTTATCTTTTTATGTTGACAGTGTGCCTGCCTTGGAGGAACAAAGCCCTTAATTCAGTATATGCTTTTAAAAGGTAAATATCTCTGTGTATGTATATATATATATATCTATCTATCTTCAGATATATTTCCTACTGCTACACTTTATTAACTCCTTAGTACATATTTAGTATAATCATTTTGTACACTTATTTCCTGTTAAATTATGGATATATTAAGACAAGGTTATTTTGAGGTTATTAAAACAAGTTTAATTATCCTGTGAAGTAGTTCACAAATGTTGTTTTTAATTGTTTTAGAACTGCTTTTATATACTTGTCACATTGCCCGGCATATTTGTCTACCACAATTTATCTACAGATACAATTTATCTACAATAATTTATCAGCAGATATAAAATAAATATATACATACACATACACAAACACATGTGTATACGTGTGTATGTATATGTAGGTAATATATGTGTTTATGTGTACATATGTGTATGTGAGTACATTCGTTAAATTACTTTATATGACCTTGTAGGTAAATTGTATATGTAGATAAATTATTGTAGATGAATTGTAATCATAGATAAATTGTTGTAGACAAATTCACCTAGAACCGTTTGTCACTTATACATAAACTTGGTTATTGTATCTGTAGATAAATTATTGTAGATGAATTGTTGTAGACAAATTCACCTAGAACCTGCTTGTCACTTATACACAAACTTGGTTTATTATAATTTAACTTTCAGACAAATGTTTTAAATGTAGAAGTAAGAAACTTAATTTGATAAATTATTCAGATTTGTCTATATTCTTAAAAGATCTTATGAATCCACATATTTGTGTAAGTGGTTTGTAAACTTCCCTGATTATTCTACTTGCTGTTTTTATTACTTAGAGTTTAGAGTTCAAATTTGTTATTATAGCAAGGACTTCATTGTGCTGTGTAATATTTTAGAATTGTTATGTTGCTGCTGCTTCAGTCACCTTTGAACAGAAATAGTATCATGATGATGTCATGATATTAAGAATATAAAACAGTGAAATTTTACAGCAATATGAGGAGCTTATTTCAGTGGCGTAGCAAGGTTTCTCAGCACCCGGGGACAAAGATTAAAATGCCTGTGTTGCCTGGTTTTTAGGCCAAAGGAATTTGTGTCTTTAAAAAATAGTTTTTAGATTTAAAATAGATTAAATACAAGTTGTCAAAAGGACGGTTGCATCCTTTTTGTTTGTCAATAAGCGTATTGATATACATATATTGCTCTCAGTCTGTGTGTTTGTGTTGGTCTCATTATTTAGGCAGTTTATGTTTTACTTGCAATAAATTCTCAATTCAAATTCTTCTTACAGAGTTTATAAATTTTAATCATTAAAAAAGGAAAACCTTAAACTCTGCTAAAAATGTAAAAAATTGTCAGGATTATTTATGTATGGATCGACACTTCAGCCTAGGATCAGAGTGTAATATCTGTGCACTCTGCCTAGGATGAAAGTGCCCTCTGCTTCTGATAGGAGTATAGTCAATGTTCTCTCTAATTATTTTAAGTCAGTGTGTGCAAAAATCTTATGTTGAGCAATTTTTTTCCTGTAACAAAAGTATGTGCGCACTTTTGAATTTGACATTGCCGGTATTTCAGGACAAAGGAATTTTTGCACCCCTTCACCTTGTGCCTGGGTGCAACTGCCCCCTCTTGCTACGCCACTGGCTTATTTAGATACTAGTTAACTCTTAGATTCATGAACTGCTTGAAGATGCTATGGAACTCTTCAATGAACTGAATTAAAAAAATGGAATTTTTTAAGGAATTGAATTAAAGAAAAAGAAAAAAAATTACCAAATAGTGGAAGGGTAGTAACTTTTATCAAAAGGTACTCCTCTTGATTTGAGCTTTAAATTCTCCAGTATGAATTTAAGAGTCAATCTCCATGAAAACATTCACAGATATTCAAATGGTTCTTCAGATTCACCTGGGCCCTGCGCTATAAGGGTTACCCCCATTAAACATAACTTCTATTTAACCCATCACACACGGTTTTTACACATGAAGAAGGCCGAAGAATGGATTGGTTGAAACCTTGTGTTTCCAACACAAACAACAAGGTGTTCAATCGTCCAAAGAACCATTTGAATATTAATGACCCTTCTCAAAACTATAGAAAATATATTCACAGATATATTTGAATTTCTATGAGATGATTTTTTATGAATTTGTTTCAAATGGTTGGTAGGAGATATTTTATCAGCAAAAATGTTCCCTTCAAGTGTAAGAGTCCATTGTTATGGACAGAGAAACAGAAGAAAAAAATCACACTATTCATTATTATAGTAAATTTTTGTTTCTTTTGAAGTAATCCAATCTTTATAAAATCTTATTTTGAAACTTTGGACAAGCTATGTCATACATAATATTTGATTGTGATGTGTTTGCACACTGTAAAAAGACTAAAAGAACATACACATTCACTCTCTCTTCTTATATCTCACTGTAATCTCATTTTTCTCTCCCTCTCTCTCTCTCTCTCTCTCTCCACCTCTCTTCCTTTCTTAATCACTTCTTAACTCTCTCTCTCTCTCTTTCAGTCTATTAGTGTGCATAATAGGTCTGTCCATAAAGAAACCAAACTTTTAAAATGTGCCAAGAAAATGTTTTAGAGTGCCCTGACTGAAATGTTATGTAGCTGTAATCTTGACCTTTGTATAAAAAAAAGTGCATGGTTAGTTTTTGAACTACACATATTAGAGTGAATATGTGTCTAGTGCGTTTGGCTTTTTTTTCTCAAGTTGAACAATAAAGATTTTAGAAGTCCTGTGGTTTGTGGAAATCATCATCTGACTGTCTGTGAAGTTTTCCGAAGAAGTAAGAATCTGTAAAAGTTTGTACAACATGATTTTAAAAGAAAAACTTATGATGGATCATGTTGCATTTTATTCATCTGTCAGCAGATTTTTCGGAAGCACGATGCATCATTGGTTTTTCTTTTTAAATCATGTTGCACAAACATTTACAGATTCCTACCTCTTTGGAAACAGACAGTTAGGCGATGATTTTCATGAATCACAGCACACTCTTTTTCAATGAGATCTTTCTCTGTCGATGAAAATGGTTGTCCAGATTAAGCATCCTCATTGGTGGATGTTCTTCTCAATTTGAAATGCTGGTACCACTAGTGGCAATGCGTACGGTTCTGACAATCCTCAACATAGGCCTGTTGCAACATTAGAAAAGTCTCCCAAAAAGATTTTCCTAATTTGAAACAGAATTTCACAAAAACACGTCACTCTTCTAAAACCTTCATTGTTCAACTTGAGAAAAAAAAGGCTGTGCACACTAGACAGAGGTTCACCCTCACACATGTAGCTCAAAAACTGACGTGGATTGATGCAGTTTTTTTTATACAAAATGGCAAGGTCACTACTACATAACATTTCAGTCAGGGCAAGCTAGAAGGTCTCATTGGTTTTTTTGCTATTTTAAAAGTTTGGTTTCTTTATGGACAGACCTCGTATTTATTTATTTGAGTCTTTAAAACAGTGCTTCTTAAAGTAATTCAGTGTCATTCAACCTTGAGTCTTTATCACCAAATTCCATTCAGCCACGACTAAATTTCCTTATGTTTTTTAATCATTTTTGTCTTGTTCTCTCTTGTGTATAATTTTATGCATAATTCATTTTGTATCGTGAGTTTGTCTGCTCTTCCCATAAAGGTTATATTACAGTAACTGGGAAACATATCCCGCTACTTTGATATTAGAAAACCATAGGTAGAGAGAAACAAACATATAAAATGTCCAGCTCCACTGCTATTAAAAGGCAATAAGAGCTTACTAACCACTTTAACTCTTAAATTCATAGAAAAAGATTGAATGTCATTATTAAATTCATTAATTCATATTAAATTAAGAGGTATCCCTTAAAAAGCTTACATTACAGTAAATTTGGTAAATATCCCTCAACTTTGAAATGTTATTATTAAATTCATTAATTAATTATATTAAAGTACGAGGTATCCCCTAAAAAGGGTATATTACAGTAAATTTGGGAAATATATCCCACTACTTTGAAATTAGAAAACCATAGGTAGAAAGAAAAAATTATGAAATATGAAATTTAAAGCTCCACTACATTTAAAAAGCAATAAGAGCTTTTACTAATCATTTTAATAGCAATGCTTTTTTAAGTATAGAAAAAATCTAAATATCTGAGTAAACTAAGTCATTCATCCTTCAGTTTTCAATCACCCCTAAAAAGATTTCATTCACCATTTGACCCTTTATGGGGCAAGTGACTTTATATATATATATATACCTGAGGACCCGTCAGCCACATGCAAATATTGTAACCACAAAGATAACATAATCCGCATCAATGTAGTCTGCAAGCTTTGCAAAGTACACTTGTGCTTGAACAAAGACAGAAACTGTTTTGAGGCACACGACACCCTATTAAATTAGCCTGTTTTTGGCGCGCACAATAAAATTTTAAAATCAACCTGAAGGTTTTATTTGTTTTGTCAATATCAATTTTTTGTATCTATTCATTATATTGAATGTTATTCTTTAATTCTATGTTTTATTTAACTTTCTACTTTAATTAAAAAATTTTTTAGATTTTCCATTTTTGGTTACTTTATGGGCCGTATATGATCACTTCATCAGTGGGGGTTTTGCCCCCATAAACAAATTCTTTTTCAAAAACTTGCAACTGAAAATATCTTGTGATTAGGTCTAGTTTAACATACAAAACGTTTGTTTGGATATCTAAAATATTTTTAGGGTTGCCCTATAAAGGGTTAAGAAGCACTGCTTTAAAATAAAATGATTGGCATGTTTATCATTGAATGGTTTCAAACTCTTTTTGTAGGTGCAAATGTCCATAGTGTTACCCGAGATGGTGATTCTGCCCTTTACCTGGCCACATATGCTGTCCTAAACTCCAGACAACCAGACATTAGCATTTTAGAGCTCTTGATTGCTCATGGTATACTACCTTCTTCTCTTAGTTTCTGTAGTTTTTACTATTTACTAAACTTAGCTTAGTCTAGCATATGGTCATAATAGCAGAGCACTCAGTGAGGATCAAACTCACTAACTAAATGATGTGCAAGACTAACTTGCTAACCATCACTCAGTGGTAGGTGCCTCTCTTGGTTTCTATGGTATGTCAGATTTCATAGCTATATATATGGGTAAAATCTAATGAACTGACATGAATTGACATTTTGAGATGATCAGCATCGGCCGATTATTGAGCGCCATGGGACTGATTTTTATTCTAATAGAAAAAAGTACCTTTTAATTTAAAATTAAAACTAAAAGGTTGAAAGAGAGAGGGTAAAAAAAGCATATAATCTTTCATGAATTCGGCTTGGCGAGATCAAAGGGTTGACCAAATTGGAGGTGGGGTAGTAAAGCCCAGAGAGACAACCATACAACACAGAGTGAGGGGGTATGGAGGGACGGTGGAGGAAGTTGTGTTGGTTCTTAGTCTTCTTTCTTTCCTATGAAAGAAAGGAAGAGAAGGCTTCTTTAGCTGTCGGCTGGTTGTCACTGAAAGCAAAGCAAAGAAAATACGGGAGGAGAATAAAATAAAGAGTAAACATTGAAGTAGACTATACAGTGTTTATAACTAATGTATACACTTCATAACTATTTCATTTCCCAAACAGAGACAATGCACATTTTTTATTTTCAAATATTTTTCTGTGTTCAAGTGAATAATACATTATTTTAGATGAAAAAAAAATTTAAAAAATAAAAATCGGCCTTATATATCGTCCATTGGCTGCCCTGCTCTCTAAATATTGGCATCGCATCAGCATTGGCCAGAACCCATATCGGTTGACCACTAAACTGAACACATTGGTACATCATGATGCTGGATTTAAAGTTGAACTGATCAATGAATACAGTCTTTTTTCATGGATCCACAGAATGTTATTTTCTAATAGCTAATGGCCCTGTTGGCTGGGGCCTAGAATACGCCGACTGCATCCCCTGCAGAGGGGTAAGACCCCCCCCCTCCAAACAGAGACCACCTGTTCTTTTACCAAAAAAAAAATAATAATAAATAACCCTTACCATGACAACAAACTGTCTACAAAAATGTCCCTACAATAATTTGTCCACAATAATTCGTCGACATAAATTGTGTATTCAAAAAGAAACTCAATTTGGCACTAAATGACCCACCAAGGGTCAATGTGCTGTTAAACAAAACAATCAATCAATCTAACAGCTAAGTAAGACCTCAGGGATAGGCATTCAACAAGCCAAGGCATTCTCTAAAAAGCTGATGATAGGGTGCACTTCTTTTTAAGCCTGGAAAAAAACCATGCAAACTAAAATGGCAACATGGTAGCCCGTGAATTCAATAGAAACAGTTGGTTCATTATATACAGGAACTGGCACTTAGGACAAAATATCTTCAGCTTTCTGGCAAATAAAGATAGGCTAACTCCTTGTCAAAGGCCACATTTGTCTGACCAAAATCTTATACAAAGATCGTCAATCCAACAGATATGAACAGATACGGATAATCTAGTTCTATAAATATAGGTGTGTGTGTGTGTAATGGAAGTGGTCATTGCTTATATAGGCTTCTCCTGTTATAATGCAGGTGTTGGGGTCCAAGAAGGCCAACACTATGTTATAACCGAGCCGTGATCAATTTAGCTATTTTGGAGCTAAATCCAGCTATTATGGAACTAGAATAATATTTTTGTGTCCACCATCCACCTGTGTTATACTGCGAACCATGCTATAATGAACCATGTTATAACAGAGGAGGCCTTTATTATACCAAACAGTTCACAAAAAGAAAAAGGTCTACAATCTACTTTTCACTTGTTTAAGAAGTCCTGCCTCTCCCATACATGCACCTTTGGAATGGGCACTGTCCTAGTACAATGCAGTTTGAGAACCACTGGTCTAGAAGCTTCTCTTCTCTCTAACCATTTTACTATTGTTTGGGTTTCCTCCGAGATAAATTTGCATTAAATTTCCAGCATTCATAATATAAACTAGCATTCCAAGGGAAATTATGAATCACTGCCACCTATATATGCTGTGTTGGGGGTGATCAATTAAAAAGTTGGAAAAGGGGGTGATCAATGAATAAGTTACTTCTGTCGCCTTTTGTTGGGCTTTGATCACTAAAAAAAAGTCTGAATTTTCAAAAAACAAGTGGGCACAAATTTGTGACCAATTTAGCATAAACTTACATTGCATATTGACCCCCCCCTCTCTAAAAACCTATTTAGGTGGGTGATCAATTAAAAAGTTGGAAAAAGGGGTGATCAATGAATAAGTTATTTCTCTTGCCTTTTGTTGGGCTGTAATCACTAAAAAAGGGCTAAACTTTCAAAAAACAAGACGGGCACAAACTAGTGATCAATTTAGCATAAACTTACATTGCATATTGAACCCATATTGATTTAAAAAAAACAACATTTTCCCTACTCATTTTCCCTACTCATTGAGGTGAGTGTGTGTGCAAAATTTCAAGTTTCTACTATGAATGGTTAGGACAGGGCGAAGTCTGGATACATAGATAGATACATAGATATATGGTAGATTTGATTAGACAATGTGGAAAAGAAAGATTGAGAAAAGCATGTTACGTCTCAAACATATTTATTATCATGAAGATAAATCTTTATGCATTTGTATGAGCTATAAAGTGGGTGGGGGTAGGTAGCTCATACACTGACCCTGTTTAAACCACACCAGCCCACATCCCCATAAGTAACTTCCAACTGAACAAACTAGGTCACTCAAGCATACAAAACACCCTTCATTTCATTTCATTTCTACTACCCAGCATGGATGTTGCACGTCCCTGTTATGTTCAAATTTCTTCTTCTGATGTTGTTCTCAACAACGAAATGCATAAATCTTCATGATAATAAATGTTTGAGACGTAACATGCTTTTCTCAATCTTTCTTTTCCATTCTGTCGGATTCTCTTACATCCATATAACAAACACACATAGATATATATAAATGCCAGAACACATGAATAACCTAAACCCTGCAATAAACCAGTGATAGCAGTGATTAATATAAAATAGTGTTTGTTACTTAAAAGCAGTTACATAAAGTCTAATCATGCTACACACATATTCTGTTACATATTCCCAGGTTGTAACGTGAACCAACAAAACAATAAAGGCTACACAGCACTTCATCGAGCTGCCAGCAAAGGTAACATGCAAGTCATCAAATGTTTATTACGACATGGTAATTACTAATATTCTAAATTCACTTACGGTTTTGTTTTGATTGTTTGTCCAAATTCCTTTTTAAAAAAATACTAAAAATTAAGATGGTAAATAGCAGTCAAAAATTAATAAAATTAATAAAATAAAATAATCATTTTTTACTAAAAATCAAACAGTCATTGCAGTATGAAAGTAAAAAAAATGTTAGCTTCTTTAGCAGTGATCGGTCAAATCAGTCCTTATGATACAATGCATTTTTGACGGTTATCTTGACCTACTTTGCCAGCAGCTTCCTCTGTACATTATAAAGACTTTTCATTTTCAATTACTTTAATTCTTATGCTATTAAATTTTTACAGCTGATAAATTTGTTTTAACTCAAAAAGTGTCAGTGTCTAACTTTTTTTCTTTTTGTCTCAGGAGCCAATTTGAATATTTCCAATAAGTCAGGTATTTATCCAATTGACTGTGCCACAAATGCAGGTGAGAAATTGATTTTTTTTAACTTATCATTTTTTCTTTGTATACAGTTTCATAGGGTGGCATACATCTTACCGGAAATCGTAGAATCATTGTTCATTGGATGGCATACATTATTTTAACAAATTTTGGCGAAATTGATGAAATTTTTAACATTGAGTGGCAACACAGGTGTGAAAAAAAACATTATTGAAAGCACAAACCATAACATGCGATTTTAAAAAGCAGGATTAATTTTTTTTTTATTTAAGAATTTCAAATTTTTTTAATGAAATAGAAATGGCAAAAAAATAAATAAACAATAGAATTTAGAAAAGAAAAACAGAAGTAAATACATAAATTATATTGTTAGTGCTGCTTCATTTAATAAATATTTGCCCAAATATGTTAAAATAATGAACGCTGTCCAATGAACAACGATTCTACGTGGCTGAACTATACAATTACCTATGCTAATCCAAATAATACCTGAAATAAAAGTTGTTTTATTATAAATACTCAATCAACAACAATAGATCCTTTTTCTTTTCATAAATCACATACAGACACATAAGATTGTAAATAAAATCCTTTTTTTCCCTCATAAATCTTATACCCGATATATGGTATAAGTACTAAATCTTATTGTAAATAAGTACCAGATTTACAATAGATGATTTTGTTTTCATAAATTGTAAACATTAACATACCCCCATCGCAGTAATTTTAGAAGAAAAAAAAAAGTTAACCAGTATTTTTGGTAAATAATAAACTCTGAAAAAAAGTGACCAATCAACGTTCGGTAAAACCGACTTCGGTAAGATGAACCAGACCCAGTTTCATATACTGCATTCATTTATGTAGTTAAATCAATAAGTCCATAGCCTAATGATGAAAACGTATTCATTTCGCACAACAAATATTTATTTTTCAACATAATCTCCTTCCTTGTCAATGCACAACCCTCCATTAATCACATAGATTGAACATAATACAGTGAAAATTCAGCTAATAACTGTGTCAAGCTATGGACTTACTGATCCAACCTAGTATACTGTTGGAAAATTGCCCATTTTGCAGATGCAGGCCTGATTTGAAATCAATTTTCCATGTTTAAAGTTTCATCTTTTTCAATTGTCTAATAAAACCTAGTGAATAGAATTATACCATCTAAGTATAAATAAAGCTCATTGATCAAATCATTTTTTAAAATTAAACTATAGTAATGAAAATGCATGAAAATGGCAAAATATTATCATAATGTCTAATGGTGGCCTGGCACTCCCAAAGTGTGTGCCACTGCTCCCCTGGGGATATTCAAATTTTTTTAGAATTCCAGGCAATCCTTATTCAATGCACTGATGCATGGTCACAATGATAGAAAGTGATATCTAACTGCAACTCTGTCCATCTAGTGCGGAACTTCAGTTTCAACACTAGATGGCGCTGGGTTGATAGACAATATTTACATTCTGGATTGTTCTAGAACTGGGTCAAACATTCTCAGTACATAGTAGTTGCATATATATTACTGCAGATTCTCTGCGGCCTCATTTAAGATTAAATCACCCATCCCACTAGTAATTATGATTATTAAAAGAGGAAACAAATATATAACTTTTTTATGAATTTAAATTACAGGATTCATTACTTTTTTTACCTAACTAACCAAACCACATGAATACAACTGCGGAGCCAACTTCTCGTAATTTGTGCAGAAATGAAGAGAAAACCATGGGGTAGAGTGAAGCTAGTCCGGCAGGAAGACAGAAATGAATTTTTAAAAACCAGAAGGTTACATTTTGACAAAATTTAGATACATATGTTGCAAAGTGTCAGCAAAGAGCCGACAAATGAGAGAGGGGGAAGCGGAAAAAAAAAATAGTTAAGAGTATGATGTACTTTAAATTTTCAATGATTAATCCAATCCAATCAGCCGCGCCATTTTTAATGCCATTCTTTAGCAACTTTTGCTAATTTTTTTAGACTAATCCAGCCATTTTTAGCCACTTAAATAGTGATAAAATGGCTAACAATGTTTTTAGTGCATTTTGACAGGGTTTTTTTTTACCTGGCTCCGCCGCTGCATGAATGTAAATACAATTCTTCAGTACTTTCTGATTATGAGCATTGTGAATAATCTTAAGGGTGCTGTGATTCGAAAAAGTTTGTGATCACTGACTTCTGGAGAAAATATAATACGGTTTCCAATTCATTTATTTTATTAGATGAAGTATTGTAAAACATTATTATTAGTTTTTTGCTACTATTTACCTTCATCTCAATTTTCTGTTGCCTTTTATTGCAACTAAACTCAGGCCGGTTTCCCATCGACAGTGAGTAAATAAATTAACAGTGTGGATAGAAATAAAGAATAAGCTCCCAGTGAGAATCAAACTCATGACCATCTATGCCGGAGGGTCGCTTGCCACTGAGCTACAGGAACTCAGTGGCATCCCCTTCCCCAATCTCTTCTGTACCATG
>VCCN01005667.1:638283-648743 GCA_006491835.1 Architeuthis dux | reverse complement strand
GGATGATTTTTAAAGTTTTTAACCGGACATACAGGGCGAAAAACAGACACAATGTCCGAAAACCCGACTTATCTGGCAACCCTGTATACGTCCCAGGAGTCTTGAAAGGGTTGAGACAGGATGGGAGTAGTTATGGGAAGACCCCTCAGGACTACATCTAAAGATTGTCTGGCAAGAAATTATTGCCTTCGTTGGCAATAAACTGAAAATGGACACAAACACAATAATGAAGATGATAATGATAGATATCATATTGATAATTATAATATTGAAATACAAAAAAGACTTTTTGTATGATTTGGGTGACTTACGTGGGAAAAAAAACCTTTATCAGTAGCGATTTAATATAGAGCAGTATTTTTTAAGTACCATATCTTTTAGGTTATCAAATACATCCCCTTGCCAGAAAAAAAAATATTAAAGAAAAAAAAAAAGGTATGAAATACTTTTATAAAGATAAGTATACATCTCCTGGAGGTATTAGTCCCATCTTGGAAAATGTAGACCCCCCCTACTCCTCCTGGAGGTATCGACTTCTTCTTGGAAGATGTAATATGCAAAAAATCAGCCCCACTTTGGAAGATGTACAACCCCTCCAGCTTCTTCCATCTTGGAAGATGTAATGTAGAAAGATACAGAACTCAACCTTCCCTTGGAGGTATCAGCTTCTTAAATCTTCCTGGAGGTAACATCCAATCTTGGAAGAATTAAGGTAAAGCATCCGGTCTCTTAAGAGACAACTCCCAATGGAGTATGGAGCCCGGTGATGAAGACCCGGTTTCTGTTGCATGCGTCAGTTTAGTGATTGTTGCAAGTTTCAAGTCTGGTCGAGACCAGGACTTTTATTCTTACAAGTTTTTGGCAGGATTCAAGTCCACTGAAGGGATACCTCCACCCTAATCACACAGCTTAGTGTGTACTCAGTTAGCTGCTGAGTGCACAGGGGAATTTGTCTTAATGAAGAGTTTCCACACTTTTCACTCATACCGGGAATCGAATCCAGGACCTTCTGCATGTGAGGCAGACATGCTAACCATTACACCATCCGAGTGGACTTGGAATAAGTAGAGTTGCTTTTATGTCTTTTTTTTTTTTTTTAAAAAGGAAAAGTGCATTTGATAATCAAAATTCATGCAGCCAATCAGACAGTGCCTCTTATCAGGAAGTAACCAATCAGACAATACACCGATTGTAGTCAAACTAGCTTCCTCTCCTGTGATAATTAATTGTTTATAATGTTCTTAACACAATATGGTAAACGGTAAAGCGTCCGTCTCTTAAGAGACAACTCCCAATAGAGTATGGAGCCCGATGACGAAGACCCGGCTTAGTGATCCTTGCAAGTTTCAAGTCTGGTTGAGATACATTTTGATAGCTGGCATTTATAGGAGTTGTAGATGAATTAAAAGTATATTAATATAAGTATTTTTCTTCTTATTTAAATCTTGTTGAAATGTTATAACTTTGCTTTTAAAAGGAAAACTATGAAAGCAACCAATTAAACCTTGAGATGTCTATAATTAAAAGTTAAAAGTATGTATTGTAAAATCATCTTAATATTAATTAATATATCAATTGTAATATATTAATAATTTCTTTATGTTTGCTTATTTATAATCATGTTGTATTTTGTATAATATAACATGTCATTAATAGTTACAAATTATTAAAATTGCATTTAAGAAAACCACTTAGTCATGTTTATTAAATAGTTTTTAAGAGAAATTTGGTTAGCTATTGTGCCCCATGCAAATATTATATAACACTCACACATATAAACCCAACTCATACATACATACATATAACCCACACAAATAAATCATACTTACATACATATAACTCGCATATATAAACAATACAGTTTTTTTTCATTCATTCATATATACATACTTATATAGTTATTCATGCAAATATTTCATATCTACCATTTTGAGCAATCCTGAGGAAAAACATCCAAAAAGTCTGAGAGGGAGGGAATTTTTGTAAATATATTCGAAGACTGCCAACAAATGTTGAAAGCCACAATAACAAAATAAAACCACAGGCATCAGGAAAATAATAATAATAATAATAATGATAATAATAATAATTATACATGGTGGGTGAAAAGAAACTCCCTATTGGAAATTGGTAATAACTATTATTTATTGGTCGATTGTAGTCAAACTAGCTTTGCTTTGGACCTTATAATCAGGATTGCCTACAAAGGGAAATAATCCGAGCTTTATCTCTCAGACTTACCCAACACAGGCATTGGAATAGTGTTGATTTTTTAAATCAAGCAAGTCTAGAGGAAGAGCTTCAATATCTCAAGAGGCTGGTATTGAACCTCTGTTTCCACTCGCTTGATTTCCAAATTTGACAATATTCCAATGCCAGTGTTGGATGAATCTCGGAGATAAAGTTTGGATTATTTCCCTTTGTATTTCAATCTGGCAACCACAATGGTAGAATTTAACTGCTGTGTTAAAATTCAACGTAGTCCACCAATTTCTGTAAGCATTTCAATATGGCCTCGATAGACCTTGGCCAGTTGATCTAGAGTTTGTGGCTTGGTGGGGTACACCCCCTCCTTCACCCACCCCCACAGGAAGAAGTCATATCATAGAGCAGCAGTATTCAAACTGTGTTCCGAGGAACTCTAGGGTTCGCTCAACCTTTCCAGGGGTTCCAGAAACAAAGTGACATTTTCGCAATATACTTAATAATTCTTCATTGCGTAAACGATTCCTTCTCATGTGATAATTAATTGTTTCTAATGTTCTTAACACAATATGGTAAAAGGTAAAAGTTGACTTAAGAGACAACTCCCAATGGAGTATGGAGCCCGGTTTCTGTTACATGTTTCAGCTTAGTGATCCTTGCAAGTTTCAAGTCTGGTCAAGACCGGGACTTTATTCTTACAAGTTTTTATGACCACCCCCTTGAGTGCACAGGGAAATTTGTCCTAATGAAGAGTTTTCCACTCTTCACTCATAGTGGGAATCGAACCTTCTGTGTTCGAGGCAGACGTGCTAACCATTACACCATCCGAGTGAACTTTAACACAATATGGCTCTTAACTAAATTCCAAATACTTATTTTTAACAGTTAGATTAAAATTAAAAACATCTTGGTTATTTACGTGACACAGATAATGTTCAGTAGTCATTCATGTCTATTTTTCCTCAGTAAGCTTTGTTCATACTTTTCCATTCAAGTGTGTATTAGTTACATATATATGTAAATATATTTATGTAGAAGGGAAAGTTGTTTTTTTGAAAGAGTTCCCTAGAAAATTTAATAATTGAAAAGTATTGGCTCTCAAGTAGTTAAAGTTTGACGACCACCGTAATAGAACATATATTTACAAAAGTTACATATAATTTCTAATAGGGAGTTAATTCTCACCCACCCTGTATAATCAAAAAACAATAACAATCACTGGCACTGTATCTCTCGATTGTGGGTGTGCGGATCTTTTGCAAATTGTTTTAAATGACCACTCGATTGTATTTCTGTGACAACATATGAATTTGGCACGGCGGGGTTGGGAGTGCTGGACATGAAAAAAATAAAACTGCTAAAGACCACAAAAAAAACGTTTAAAAGATGCAACCATTATTATTACTGTATATTTCTCGGCGGATAAGATGATGTATCCAAAAGACACTCCCCAAAATGGAGTCGGTCTTATAGGCCAGATACAAATACAATGAACTAAACAGTGAGCTAAAACCATGAAATTCAGACTTGAAATTGGGGTCTCATCTTATCTGAAGGTCGTCGTATTTGAAGGTCGTCTTATCTGCCGAAATATACAGTAATTTTTTACTACTATTTTCTTTTCTTTTAATTTTTTAATTAATTTTATTTTAATTTTAATTAATTGAATTTTTTAGTTGCTTTTTAGCAGAACTTAACTCAGGCTGTCGAACTATGGCGGTGAGTGTGGATTCAAAAAGAAAAAAAAAGCTCTCAGTGAGATTTAAACCCACATCCCTTTTGCCTCAAGGAAGACACCCAACTGCTCTTAAGGACTGTGCCACAATCAAATCTAACCCTTATAAACGAAGTTGTGATAAAAAGCAACTAAAAAATTAAGATGAAAGAAAATAGTAGTTAAAAATTAATAATAATGATTGATAAAAAAAAACTGCAGTTTTATAAAAATAAAATCTTTTAAAACCGCAGTCTGAAAAAATCGATTTAAAAAAAAAAAGCAAACAAAATTTTCTCCCTTTTCATTGCGCAGTTATCTCCCTTTCCATTGCGCAGTTATCTCCCTTGCTCTTGCTTTTTTTTTCCCCTTTGATTTTTCTATCTCGTTCTTCGCCACTTCGCATCCTTTTTACAAGGTTTGTAATTTTTTTGCCCACAATTTTTTGCGAAGTAGTCACGAACAGCCGAAGGTGGTTAAAGCCAGGAAGATGGGTGCTATTATAATAAAGAATGGGCTATAAAGTCTGCTTGCCCCTCCTACAGGGATCACAATTGGGGTCCGTAAGACTGCATTTAGTAAAGGAATCAACGTTAGGTGAGAATGGATTGTAGGGCTGCCCGTCTCTATCAACTGGTGGAGACGTTCGGCTTCTTGACCGCACGCTGAAACCTACAGGGGGAAAAAAAAAGAAAAAAATATACATAATTAGACAAAATCCTATAAAGTTTAATCAAAATTTGATTAAAAAATTTTAAAAAATCAACTAAAAGTACATTAATTAAACTACCTTCCAGCTTCCATTAAGCTTGTCTTAGTTTGGCACAAGGCCACAAGTATGGGAGAATCAGTGAGAATTGAACTTGCTAATCAGTAGTGTGAATGACTACCTCAGACAACAAGCAGGCCTCTGGTTTTGCTGATAGATATTTTACTAAGATTATCCTAGGCAGAGCGCACAGATACTCTGAGCCTAGGCAGAAGTGCCGATTCATACATAAATAATCCAGTCATTTTTGACAACAGGGTATGTCCGAAAAGTAAGGTACAAACATTTACTAATCCAACATGTTTATTACTATACAAATAAAACATTTTGCATATGTTACCAGCACTACTATGCTACTTTTCCACGTAGTCGCCATTGAGATTGATGCACTTGTCCCATCGGTGCATGAGCACATAAATACCCTGCTCGAAGAACATGGCGTCAAGTGACTGGAGCCAACCTATGCTAGTATATAATAAATCAGAGCAAGAGAATATGAAGTGAATTTGTATCAACCCCAGTGAAGTGGTTATTTTCATATACATATATACATCTGGCTGATGTACGTAAGAAGATTTCAGCGGGACATTTCACTTCCATTGAAGGGCCCGAGAGAAACAGACCATGTAAGTGATACTTAAAATTTATTTTTGTTTATGTATATTTTTTCTCGTTGTTAGGTTTTGAGAAGCTTTACAGACTATATATATGATAATTATAAAGACACTTATTAATTGGGAACCCATATTAGCCCGGCATGCTAAACAGGTGGCCTAGATTATATAAATGAATAAACAAATTCATTTATACGATCTAGGCCGCCCGTTTAGCAATCACTAACACTAATCCTGAACTGATATGGGTTTCCAATTAATAAATGTCTTTATAATTATCATATTCTGTCGGATATAAAATTATCCATTGCTTGATTTTATAATTATAGTAATAGACATAAACGACTAAATTATCAGGGTTTAATAATCATTGTAATCCAATTGGTCATTTGCTTACCTGTAACACAGTGGGTTGTTTTGTGACTGGCGCTATGAGGATAACAATATCCCCTTCCAAAGTGAGGTAGCCAAAGAGGTTACACTGAGGTATGCTGATCATCTCAGATAACTTCTCAATGATAGCCTGCGTTGTGATTGGTCCAATTTGAGTGACCTTGGAGGCAGAATCTGCCAGAGACAAACTGTACAGGATCCGCAGTTCTGCAGCTGTGGAAGAGAGAAGAAAAAAGATTTTGTCAGCTGACAGGAAAACAGAATGCCTGCAAGGAAAGGTTTAGGTGATGTCCAGGTTAGACATGCTCCAAGGGGATTACGGATCATTCATAGCAAACGATTAATAGCTGTATATATTTCATAGCCAGATACATCTCATGGATCTGGTGTCACTAATCTAACTATAATTGAAGGAACATACTAAAGAAAATAATTTAAGTATTTTTAATCATTGTTTTTAAAGCGTGTTAATTTTTAAAAAATCGAACAGCGTAGTTGGAGAGCGGACAGAAATCTTGACACTCAAAGAAGACGCAGCGGATCCGAAAGGCACAAGACCGCTGTCCCTGTTGAGGACAGACTGGCATTTCTCCTTATCATCCCTCTCCCACTCTTCACTCTCCGGATGACAAAGATGTATGTTGGGTAATAAAAATATGTCCAGATATTTTTACAAGCAAGTCTTCGAGTTTCCTTTCTATCCAAGTCCAGGACACCCCAGTATACAACACTGGGAGTCTATGGAACTATCCAAGTGGTTTATAAATGCCAGGGAGTTGCGGTGGGGGAATAAACACCAGATTTGGTATGTTTTATATCTTTTGACATATATTCTTGTTACATTGTATTGTACTATTGATTTCTTGTTAATCTCACAATTTTTATATATAATTATATACTATGGATTTGGTACGTTTTTGGAAGATTTGGTACATTTTAGAATGTGGTGTTGTTATGTTTGATATCTTTCTTTTGGCAGCCCTGCCTGACTAACAGTCCATTCCAGTATGACACCTTGATGACATTCTGTGGACATGGTACATAATTAATTTAAATTCAAGATAAAATATTAAATATGAAAAAATTGTTACAGAAAAATTAAAATCTCATTAAAAAGGAATGCATTTTTCACATAGATGCAATTTGGACAGATGGACAAAGATACTGACCACATATTGGACAACAGCCACCAGGGGGAGTAAGTGGTTGACAGGATTTTGGACGGATTTCTGGACATTCAATATTGAAACACTGTGAGTTCTGCTGGTCTTTAACTGAAATTTTAAAAAATAGAGCCTAAATGAGGTTTAAGGTTCACATAAAGTAATATGACAGAAAAGCATTGGCAATACTTTTGACTATGGGGAAAAGCATTGGCAATTTTTTTGCATGGAGAAATTTAAAATGTTGAGTGGATTTAATTTGAAAATTTAAAACATTGTCAATGCACAATGAATATAAATCACACCAAGTTTTTGTAAATTGAAAAAAAATTTAAACAAATTTAAAAAAAAAAAATTTAAAAATGAAAAGAAATCAAATTAAAGATTAAGATTAAGATTAAGAATTTAAAATTTCTTAAAAAATTCAAGGGCAATAACTTTTTGTTTTAATTGTTTGACCCTGGTATTGTATCAGTACCCTTTTTCTCTCTAAAAAATGTATGAATTACTGTATTTTCGACTGTCAGATACTATTTTCTTCCCAAAATAAAAGTAAAAAATGTACACTGCGTCCTACAAGTCAAAAGTTACTTTTTTCTCTTTTTTAAAATTTTCCAAGCCAAACTTTGGGTATGTCCTAGAGTCCAGAGAATTCTTGACACAGGTAAATATGGTATTTGTGTTTTATTTTTATATAATCTACAAAGAGTTGGTGTTAAATTTCCATCAGTTCTGTTGATTAGACATATATGAACAGTCAAACAATTGACAAAGAACAAAGTTCTACTCACGTGAAAGCTGCCCAACTGTTCGACATGTACCCAGGTAATCAACTGTCGTGCGATGAGCAAATGCTTCACATTCTGAATTGTATGTTTCCCCATTGTGACCACAAACAATTCCTTTAGTCTTGCAGTTTTCCTGAAAGAAAAGAAAAAATTCTCATATTTTCCATTGGTGCCAGAGGTGTTTCAGCCCTAGTAAAAGATAAGATTTTGAATACTGATTTTGAATATTCAAAAGCATCTTCCTCTTTGGGAGGAAGTCCCGATTATTGACAGAGAACGTTGTTGGAAGCAGAGAAAAATCAAAGAGGAAGCTCACATCAAAATGTCAACTAAATGCATTAGCCAGACAAGCACGGATTTCAACCCGATGTGGCTTCCACTTTTCAACAAATCAAAACCGACAAGACAAAGACACAGAAACACCGGGGCCATGCACTATAAGGGCTACCCCCCTTTAAACATAACTTTTGTTTAACCCATCACACTCGGATTTTTACACCTGAAGAAGGCCGAAGAATGGATCAGCCGAAACGTTGCGTTTACAACACAAATAACAAGAAGGAGTTCAATCGTCCGAAGAACCATTTGAATATTAATGACCCTTCTCAAAACTATAGAAAATAACTGATTTTCAAGTTATGCATGTAGGCCCTCCCCACTTTGAACATTGACACTGCACAATCTTTCTATCTCCCATTACCTTCCATGCTGTACTAAGCTAAGCTTAGTTAAGTATCATATTTCCTCATTTAGACACTTTATGCTTTTAGAGAGTATTGTTGTAACGAATTTGAATAAATAATTTATTGGAAAATAATTTATTGGGACGAATTTCTAAATAAATACTGGAATGAAAAACATTAACGAAAATTATAAAACATAAATGCCTCTAATATGGTTGGAGCATGTGGTCGACCAGTCATTTTCCGTATTTAAAAAAACCAAAAACAATGGAATTATTGACCCCTTCAGGGAGTACGCCTGTTGTTAATGGCCCCTCCAGGGAGGTAATCTTCAAGTTTCTTTTAATTCTTATTAACTCCCTTGACAGTAAAAAATTGTCGTTGATCTAAGTCACTAAATGTCACAATACACAAGACATTTATTTCAGTAAACTAGTATATTGAGTATGATTGATTAGAGCATAAAAATGCAAGTGTAATATTTATTAGATCTTCATAATTTCCTGTGGGCCAAGGGTTTATACTTCTACCCCCCACTTGGTCTGGTGTGTGATGAATATTTATCAGAGAAATTTGAACGGATATTCTTCAATGAGTTAGGCTTCATCTTATTCTACAATAATATTGACACAAGTATAAATTTCATTCACAAAAGTAGTATCCATGTAATTACATACATACATAAATATATTGAGCAAAGAAATTTTTTTTCAAGAATTACAAATCAGCATCTGTGTTGAGATAAAACATATACTTAATATATTTAATATACTTAACGGATGTTATTCGAATCAAGAAGAAAATATCGGCAGTTGTAATGTAATACTAACAGCTGCAGGTATGTAAACAATATTATAGTATTAGTTTAGTGATTCTGAACGTGAGGCACACGTGAGGTGGGTGGGGCGCAAAAGCATATATTTCCGGGGCGGGGGGGTGCAAAAGAATATATTCAGAATATATCTTACACGATAGGCATTCCACCCGTGGAGAAGGTGCTGCACTCACTGCTATTTGTAGTGTAAGCAAGTACGACCCACTGTATGATCCAGATGTCAAAGGGTACAGTTGACTGTTGACGGAGACGTATGACCTGACCCCAGAGTGACATGATGGAGCAAGCCCCGACGAATTTTATATGGGAACATTAAGTTGGGGTTACATAAGACAATCATACTGTACCATTATCCGTTATTTGCTATAATGTTCTGTCATGACCTCTGGACAACAGGAGTTGGCTTGTGCTATTTTTAGAAGCACTTCCTGCTTGTCTAGACAGTTGACCTAGGGGCGAACCTCGGTGTCTCTGATTTGCCACGCTTTTAGGTATAATCACTAGTCAGAGTCAACTCGTGGACAAGACTGGTCGTACCTATTTGGTGTCTCCTAAATCAGTACCATGTCTAAAGATCAGCTAGATCTTCTAAATGCTAACCACACTCTATTCTATTTTTCCTCCCTATCGTCTCAACTACTAACCAGTACTAAAGTGTTTCTACATAGAAAAAAAAAAGTAGGTTGTCTTTTATATATATTGTTTGACTTCGTGACTTCTTTCAAAGCCTAAGTCATCACACGTTCCATCTTTTAAACCCCCTCGCCCTCGGTGAGAAGGCCTGATCCAGAAAGGGGGAAAATTCCCCGTTGGCAAAAATATTTTTTCGTAGGGATGTACTCATTTTTGGATGGCAACATATTTTTGGCAACAGAGTTTGGTCATAAATAATACCTGATAATATCTGTTTTGATTGTGTAATGTTCTACTAGAAATAATAAAAACCTGCTGTGTTTGGTTTAGAAGAAAATTAACTTTTTATAAAAAAAGTGTTAGATAAAATATAATACTATACTTAAAGCATGTTATTTCAATGAAGATGAAAACATGGGTGGAGTTGTAATGTGAGACAAGTAAAGTAAGTATGTAAGCAATATTATAGTACTGGCTAATCCCCGTGAAAAAAATTCACAGATGTATTTGAATTTCTAAGAGATGTTTTTTATTAGAAAACAAACTATTGGCTTTGTTTCAGTGGAAGAGTTCATTGTTACAGACAAAGAAACATGAAAAAAATCACACTTTTCATTATATAAGTGGATGTAACTGTAATACATGGGATATATTTTATTGCAG
>VCCN01005667.1:516316-527072 GCA_006491835.1 Architeuthis dux | reverse complement strand
GTGCCCCTTGAAGGAATCGTTCCAGTGCTGCAACATTGACGTACCGTTGGACTCATTGCATCGAATCTGTGTCGGTGTTTTCTCCCCCCCCCTTGAAAACTACACATGAATTACACGTAATTACTCCTTGATCAACACGCTACGACGCCATTCACTGTATAAGTCCCAAACGCAATTCAAGCGTGGCTTCAAGTGGCGAGTCGAACTGCCGAGACCTCACTGCCTGGGTCTGTTATAGTCAGCAACTAGACACACTAATAAAATTCATACAGGTATCCCCCGTTATAGCACGGTTGCGATATAAGATGGTGGACCCCAACATTTGCTCAGCTATTTACCCATAGCTGAAGGGAAAAGTGGATTTATGCCTTTCCAAAGGGTATTAGTACAAAGTGAACGCAAACTGACCGAGCCTGAGTTTGAACTCGGTTCGCCGATTCCATTCACCGTGACCGTTAGGTCACTCGCACCTCCACATCGATAACCTAAGAAGGTAAAAAAGGCTTGCCATATTGCTCTAGAAAGGATTTCTGTACAGAAGGTGAAAAGGCTTCCATGTCATAAAACACGCAGAAATATCTTTAAACAAAAATATTTAAGACAAAAAAGACAAAGAATTACAAATAAAAAGTAACAAAGATGTAAATAAAATTTTTGCTTGTAATTAAAGATGGTGGAGTTTAGAATGTTTGCCAAATTGTATTTTTGGGCGGGAGGGCATTTATCTGTCTGTAAACGGCGCGGGAAAAGAAGGTAAGAAAGAAAGAAAACGAGAGAGAGAGACATACACAAGTCAAGAAAGAGACAGACAGAGACATGCACAAGGAAGGAAAGTGAGACACACACACACGGCCAAGGATAGAAAGAGAGAAAGACATAGGCAAAGAGAGAGAGACACACACACGCGTAGCGAGAGAGAGAAAGGGGAAGAGAGATAGAGGCAAAGTGAGAGAGACATGTACAAGGAAGGAAAGCGAGACACACACACAACCAAGGATAGAAAGAGAGAGGGGGAGGGAGGGAGAGAGAGATACAAGGAAGGAGAGCAAGACACACACACACACACACACACACAAAGGATAGAAAGAGAGAGACACTCAGACAATGAAAGAGAGAGAGATACAAGGAAGGAAAGCGAGAGACACACACACACAACCAAGGATAGAAAGAGAGAGACACTCACACAATGGAAGAGAGGGAGAGAGAGAGGGGAACACACAAGAAGGGAAAGAAAGAGAAACAAGCGCAAGAAGGAAAGAGCGAGATTGAGAGACGCACGCATCCACACAAGAGAGAAAAGACACACACGTGGAAAGAGAGACAGAGAGAGACAAAAGGAAGCACACAGGGGATGCAAAAGTCAAAAGCTAACAACACAAAGAATGTGTGTGTGAGAGAGAGAGACAGAGAGAGAGAGAGAGAGACAGAGGGACAGAGAGAGAGAGACAGAGAGAGAGAGATTGATTTCAGGTAAATGGAAACCAAATTCTTCTCAGGTGTGTAAATCGCAGGTGAAAAGTAATTTACGTGGTTGTTACATTTCAGACAGAAGTCGACAGGTGTGGCGTCCTGGGGGAGACTAAAAGGAATTTTGCGAAGGGGGTGGGGGGTATATGTCCAACAGGTGCGCTGCTAAATTGTTCAGAGGGCAGAGTATTGGACTGGGAAGCACAGAGTCTACATCTTAATCAGTTGAGACCAATAAAATACATTAATCACAGCAAAAGAAGTTGATAGCGTAATAATAAAAAATAATAAATAAAAAAAGAGCTCACATCGTAATAAGAGAAGAAGTATGAGAAGACGGAAAAGGGAGAGCAGTGATGAGTGGACAGAAAAAAAGAACGAGCAAGGATGAATGGAGAGAAAGCGAATGAGAGAGCAGAAAAGGAGAGCAGAGATGAAAAAAGATTGGACGTCTTTCAAATCAGGAGAAATTAAGTAAAACATGCCTGGCTGCACCAAAGTCAAACCCTGCTCCTATTTCTACTTCCTTGCGTAATTCTACTATACATTTTGGAGTTATGTAAGACTTGTCAGTTTAGAGCAGGTGGTAACACACCAGTATAGAAATCACCTGATCGCGAGTTCAAATCTCGATAGTGAAATGCTGATTTTATATGAGGATTGTTCTTGTTCCATAGGAAAGTAAAGTCATCGCTGATTTTGTCCAGGAGTTTGACAAAAGGGAAGCAACCAACTTATAATTAACTGCTCCTATTTCTACTTCCCTGCGCAATTCTACTATATATAAGTCTTGTCATTTTAGTGCAGGTGGTAACACACCAGTCTAGAAATCACCTGATTGCGAGTTCAAATTTCGGTAGTGAAATGCTGATTTTATACGACAATTTATTCCCCTATTTTTGGTGACGATTGTTCTTATTCTTGTTCCATAGAAAAGTAAAGTCAACCCTGACTTTGTCCTGGTGTTTGACAAAAAGGAAGCAGCCGTTTTGGACGGATATAACCAACTGATAACCAATCTACTAGTTGGGCTTCGATGGGCCTAGCAAGCCGGAAGTGAATTTAGAGAACTGGTCAAGTAAAACAAAGGAGAGTGGAACGGACGAAAACGAAAAGGCAAGAGGACGACCTCACAGGCGTTAGATCGAGGGCGTGGCATTGAAACGCTCAAGTTTCATGGCCTGCCTGTCATCGATGCGACCCACTAAGCCATCGTCCACCGTCTCCATTTCCCACACGACACCTCGCAGTACAGGTGGAAGATACAATTTAAAAGAAACAGGCCTGAAAGTCAGACCATAGATACGCTATTTAAACACGAGTTCAGTTAAACGTTAAAAAAAAACAAAACACTGCGATATGAGATATGTTAAAAAAAGTCTTAGCTTCTTAAAAACGAACGCAACCTTACGTCACAGTTTAATTGTTAGACATCATGTACGAAACTAACACACATGAATATGTTGTTATACCTGCATATGAAAGCAGCGTGCCCGAATAAACGAGCAGTTCCGTAACTAACACAACCTGACTGATTTCCCATCTAGTGAAATCTGCCTAGTATCTAACAAATTTGATTTCGAGAATTGATTTTTAAAAAAGAAAAGATATTATTTTATTACGTCATTAAAAAGTTACGTTCGATATGTTGACTTGTCAGATAGTCAGTCAGTCAGTGACAACGATAGTTGTGTAGCGCATCTAAAAAGATGAGAGAAACAAAAGGGAAAGCGGAGATGAAAGGAGAGTAAATGGGAAATCGGGATCGGAGAAGTGAAAAAAGAGAGGAAGGGTGAAAGAAGAGCAAGAACGAGAGAACAGAAAAAGAAGAGCAGAGGTAATAGGAGAGAAAAGGGAGAGCAGGGAGGAAAGAGAGGAAAGGAAGGTGGAAAGCGGAGTAACAGGACAGAAAAGGAGAGTAAGGTTGAGAGAAAGTGAGAGCAAAGCTGGGGGGGCAGAAAAGGGAGAGCAAGGATGAGAGGATCGAAAAAGGAGAGCAACGATAAGAGGACAGAAAAGGGAGAGCGAGGATGAGAGGACAGAAAAATTAGAGCAAGGGCGAGAGGACAGAAAAAAATGAGAGCAAGGATGAGAGGTCAGAAAAGGGAGAGCGATTATGATAAGTCAGAAAAGGGAGAACAAAGATGAGAGGACAGAAAAAGGGGAGAGCAAGGATGAGAGGACAGAAAAAAAGGGAGAGCGAGGATGAGAGGACAGAAAAGGGAGAGTAAGGATGAGAGGACAGAAATAATTTTGAGTAAATATGAGAAAATAGAAGGGGGAGAGTAAGGACGAGAGGACAGAAGAGGAGAGCAAAGATGAGAGGACAGATACAGGAGAGCAAAGATGAGAGGACAGATAAAGGAGAGCAAAGATTAAAGAACAGAGCAGAGAAAATAGAAGGGAAAAAATGAAGTGGAAGGCAGGGAGAGCAAGAAGCAAAGTAAAATAAAGAGAGCAGGAAATAAGGACATCAGTGTGCAAACAGGAGGAAAAACAGAAGAGCAACAAAAAAAAGCAAACAAAATGCAAATACATTTGGTTTATCAGTAATAAATAAATAAAATAATTTCAAGCCTACCTGTTGCTGTGTCTTCTGCACACTGCCACAGTTTCGCCTATGAAAATGAGGAAAAAATTCAATTATACTCACTACTGAAGACATAAATCATGAAATAATCTCAAGAACCCCAAAACTGATTACCGAGATAACGGATCATCTGAAATTACAGTCATCACAATGAAATCAAATACTTTATCTCCAAAAAACTAAGGGAAAATCTCCGGGCCACGGATACACACTACAGTGTGTATTAGTGCAGTATTTACCTTCACTGATAAATGGAGCCACCATAGCCATGGGCGTCCACTGCCACTTCCCCCCCGGGGGGGCATATATTTCCCGGGGTGGGGGTATATTCGGAATATATCTTAGTGGCAACCCTGTCACACGATAGGCAGTCCACCCGCCATTTGTAGTGCAAGCAAGTACGACCCACTGTAGTTTGATCCAGATGTCAGATGGTGCACTTGAACGTTAACGGAGACGCATGATCTGACCCCGGGTGACATAATGAAGTGAACACCAGCGAATATTAATAATACAGTCTTTTTATATGGGAATATTAAGTTGGGGTTACATAAAACAATTGTACTGCACCATTATCGTTTATTGACTATAAGGTTCCAACTTTTGGTGAGAAGGTCTGATCCGGTTGGGGTTACTACCACTAATTCAAAATCATTTCTAGATAAAAAGTACATCTTTAACCTTCTATTATGTATACATAAAACCTTCATTCTGTTAGTGAACCATTAACAATGGATTTACATTGTTCATATAATAGTCCTATTCTGTCAGCAGGGTGTGAAAAAGCATGGCAACGCAGTAACGCGGCTACGAAGTACAGCTGTCCATAGAGAGGCACAAATGATCAAAACAACGAGTGGTGTGGGAGTGCAGAGATCTAAATAAACATTAAATTCAAAAAGTCTCATTTAATTCTTTATTGGTTAATTGATTCAAAATTTCAGTTAAAAACAATGGGAAAAATTTGTGCTATTAACAACATTTTAGCACAAGCATTTGGGAGGCACATTTGGTCAGAATTCAGCTTTACGAGGCACAGAATCACTTTATCACACACTGTCTATCAGAAATGGTTGCATTAATACCTGACCACTGACGATCCCTTTTTCTCGATTTTCAATGCAATTCTACCGTTTAAAGATGTAGTAAGTAATGTGTTAAATTAGTTCAAATATATAATTAATCAATATAATTGATTTTAAATTATTTAAACATTATCCAATATGCATAATTTAAGTAATGAGTGAATCATTCATTTTGCTCTGAAAGGTTTCCAAGAAGAATCCCCTTTATCCCACATGATCTTCTATTTGTATTTCAATGCTTTTCCAACAAAATATCGTATTGCTTTGAATGTATCCGTTGCAGATGGCGATCGTATTGCCGTACCTATTGTAATACAAAATAAGAAAACGCCTATATGTGTATTCATGTACATGTGTGTGTACTTATATGAAGCACACATACATTTATATATTATATATGTTGATGCAAAGGTTTCCAGTGACATCTTTTGCACAATATTACAGATATCTAAGAAGTGTCTTTATTGTTTGTGCAATCAATCAACAGTAGTATGTCGTTAACAAGTCTTAAAAAACATCGTAAGCGAAGGAAATTAATGTATTCCAAATGAACTTATAGAAAGGAACTGAATAGGTTCCAAAGCTGCCCAACTCCACGGCAACCGTGCGAGACCACCTGGCTCTTCTAGCGTGTCGATGGCAGTCGTCCGTGACGACACATTCTCCATAGTGACAGCAGGAACAGAGTTGTCCGTTAAAAATATATATATATTTTGTATATGAAATCAAGGAATGGATAAATTTTATATCCGACAGAATATGATAATTATAAAAACAATTATTAATTAATAATTGGGAACCCATATCAGCCCGGCATCGGTGTTAGCAATTGCTAAACGTGCGGCCTAGATCGTATGCCGGGCTGATATAATTGTCTTTATAATTATCATAGAGCAGGACCACGTATAGGTTGCTTCCAAGGTGGACGCGGGTTTGATCCCCGCACGGCGCACGTTTCTTTATTCATCCGGGCTGATATGGATTCTCAATTAATAATTGTCTTTATAATTATCATATTCTGTTGGATACAAATTTATCCATTCCTTGATTTTATTCTGTCGACGCAGGGGGGCACTTCATATCACGTGCCCAATGATACGATCGGTTAGAATAAAGAGACGAGTGAACGTGTATGTTTCTGACCGCTGCCTTGCCATGAGGGCGCCGTTAGCTCAGTGGTATAGAGCAGGACCGCGTATAGGTTGCTTCCAAGGTGGACGCGGGTTTGATCCTCGCACGGCGCTCGTTTCTTTATTCATAGTGATGTGAGTGATTGGAAAAACTTTTAATTGCTTAAATATGTTTTATTTCCAATAACGCAGCAACGTCATCAGATTGGAATCAACCGATATTTTCAGATTGATGTTGTTCTCATTGTATATTATAGATATACGTATAGGACACCTAATTAAGATCTGAAATAACTACATTAGTAATGGTCTGTACGACTAATTCAAACCACTACTCCTCATGTGTGTGAGCGTGCGTGTGTGTACAAGGATATGGACACAGTAAATACATGCCTACCCCGTTATAACGCGGTTCTTTATATATTCTTTATAGCGCAGTTCACGTTATAACACGGGTGGATGGTGGACCCTCAAAATATTAATCTAGCTCCAAAATAGCTTAAATTGATTGCGGCTCGGTTATAACGCGGTTGGCTTTCTTTGACTCCAACACTCGCATTATAACGAGGGACGCCTGTAGACACTAATTCTTCAAACAATGGCCTTTATTCATCGATCTAAACAGTTCTGGAATATTTCACAATGCAAATTTAAATGTAGTGGACTTGCTATTAGCAGATTATGAAATGTATTGATTTTATCAGAGCTGCCATCTTTTTATTGCAGGATATCCGATCAGGTTACACTGAAAACACGAAGCAAATGTTGTTTTCCAGAGAGCTCTCCGGACATTTTCCTTATTTTATGACCCTAAATAGCCTAGACATGCTTAATAGGATTCGTGTCGGGGGAGTTATTTCGCTATAAGAATCGCTTAATATTTTTGGGACCTGCCATTCTCGATTTTTTGGCTGAATGTCATTGAGCTTCACCACCAATAAAAAGGTTGTTTTTTTTTTATTTAAACAACCGTCAGTAAATCCTAGGGAAAATCAATACTGTAGAACGGATATGTAATGTTCTTAGTTGATATTTCTAACGCAACTCGGCAGCTTTGAATGAACAGAGCTCCAAATTGCTTGCCACAACATGGACCAAAATCTGCCATGTTTGGCTGTGGGCAGTTCAAACAAAATTCTTGTACAAGCAATGTCCAGACCCAGGGCCGGATTAAGGTTGTATGGAGCCCGTGACTGTAATTCAAACAGGGGCCCTCCCATCAAAATGAAGAAACCTATTTCGACAGTTTTGGTTGGCTGTATCTAATAAACAAACTCGTTGCGGTTCTCTGTAAAACCTACAATGTTAATGTTAGTATACACATATTGTAAATTCTATTGAATTGTAATTCTATTGAATTTCATCCACATACTTATTATTATTACATCGTACGTTTACGAACTTTTCTCATAGCATTTTTTCTGTTAACTAATTTTGGGGACCCTCTAAATATCGGGGCCTCTGGTTTCAGCATCCCTCTTAATCCGGCACTGTCCAGACCCATACGCATCGGCTGTTTGAAAATTGAGCAATGAAGGCACCTCTGAAAAGATGGTACAGGCCTACCTAGTTATAACGCGGTTCGTTATAGCGGGGTTCGCGTTATAACGCGTGTGGATGGTGGACTCCAAAATATCTAGATTTAGCTACAAAATAGCTCATTTGATTGCAGCTCGGTTGTAATGCGGTTCGTTATAGCGCGGTTCGCGTTATAACGCGGGTCGATGGTTTGACCCCAAAATATTGATCTAGCTCCAAAATAGCTAGATTTAGCCACAAAATAGCTTGGGTGTAATACGGTTCTTTATAGCACGGTCTACGTTATAACGCCGGTCGATTCTCGGCCCCCAAATATTGATCTAGCTACAAAATAGCTAAATTGATCGCGGCTCGGTTGTAACGCCGTTATATCTTTCTTGGACCCCAACACACGCATTATAACGGAGAGCGTCTGTAGTGTTCCAAATCTACAAGACTGTACCCATAATCTCAATTTTCTTTGCTGAATATCGACTAAGTTAATAAGTGGCTTTCTTTTGGCTGCTCCGCCTTAATAACCCATATAATGGAGATACTATACTGCAGTACTTGGATTGATTTGAATACACTCTGCCACATCTGCCCCCTTGTGATAGAAATCCTTTTTGAATTTCCCGTTTCATCTCATGAAGCGACCGTTTAATGGCATAGGTCGACCTGAACGAGATGCAGTGGTTTCCCATCCTTCATTATTTAACTGTACGATCACGGCGTCCAGTTTTAAGTGAAATTCCAAATATTGATGCTATTTGGCGCTAGCTAATCACATCCGACTGACCAACAATACGTCGTCTTTCGAGCTCTGAGAATTTTTGTGCCCTCCGACATTCCCCCGGATTTTCTTTTCGTCACCCGTTTTTTCTTAATCCTTGAAGTGTCTATTTTATGATTCTGTCTGTTCCGAAGCTGAAATAATGTCCCATGGGGTTCATTTTTTAATCATATATGACACCCAGTACAGTTCTGAACCCGGACACTGGAAAAATAGAAAACCGCATAACTTGTGGAGTAAACGACATACAGAGACAAATTCAAGTACGAGTCATCGTGACATAATTGTACGTTTCTTCTATTTATTATTACAGTAAATTGAGTAATTGTTACTGAATACATTGAACGAAGTTGACATTCGCCAGATATATTAGTCAGCACACAGGGCAGTGCAGTGTCGAGTTTGAAGTTGTTTGGATAATCGGTTCTCGAGAAATCTAACGCACCGCGATTACTCGACAACAGGTTTGTACGAAGTTGGCATTCGCCAGATATATTAGGCAGCACACAATGCAGTGCAGCGTCGAGTTTGAAGCTGTTTAGATCAGCGGTTCTCGAGAAATCTAATAAAAGTAAATAAATAGAAAAAAACTAAAGTTTATATATCTAAATTGGTAACACTGAAGAGAAGTGACCTAAATACTTCGAAGCCGTAGTTACGTACGACGGGCGGAACATTATTTTACATGACAATTATGGCAGGCTGCTCCACACACCATTAAGTCCGGCCACTTCCAAACATACACTTTTGGAACGGGCACTGCGCTAGTCTTTTAATAAATGTGAATTCCATAGCCGGATTAGCCTATACGCCAACTACGCTACGGCGTAGGGCCCAAAACATTGATGGGGCCCAAAAATAAATAGCAATTTAGAAATGTATCACTACTACTACAGGGAAAATGAATTAAACAATAAAACTGTCAAAATAAGAACATTCCCTGATGTGAAGTCTGAGCGCTCACTATAATTGTTAAGATATTGTTAATACAATCTTAAAACTTAATAGAAATGTCATAACAAATATCTCTTTAAAATGGAATGAATATATTACACATTAGCACATAACAATCCACTTTATTCACACGATTGACTGATCGCATTACTTACTTAAAATTATACACGAAACGAGGGTAGGGAGAAGGATGGTTCAAGATGTGGGCCCCATATTGCTAATAGCCTAAGGGCCCTGGTATAGGTCAATCTGGCCCTGCCTGTATGTTCCCCTGAGAGGATAAAAGGAGAGATAATAATCGGATACTGACCTCATCTTCTGGACATTTTGCAACTGCTGTTACTAATTTTTGCAACTGACGAGCCTCTCTGCCCGACTTTAACTGAAATGAGAAAGAAATATTATATTGAAATAAAAGACGAACATAACTTCGAAAGACACGCAAAAAAAGAAAGGGAAAGAGTGACTGACTTTTTCAATATTTCAATGTTTATTCACATCGTAATCAGAATATTTGTAATTGTTGGTGATTAGAGACATAAGCATACAAATGAAATAAAATAGAATAAAGAGTACATAAGTGACAAAACAAACTCAGAATAACACAAAGAGCAATGCAAAGAGCAATGTTAGGAATAACACTAAGAGGTAGAAAATGATCAAAATGGGTCAGAGAACAAACCAAAGTAAAAGATATCATGGAAATGATTAAGAGACAAAAATGGAGATGGGCTGGACATCTAGTAAGAAGTAAAGATAATAGATTGGTGCACTAAGGATAGCAAACGCAGTAGGAGAAGACCAGACTTAAGATGGCGAGATGAGATAGAAAGGTTTGCTGGTAAGACATGGCAGAGGTTAGCACTATAGTATAATCGGCATTTCTTCTCGCTGATGAGACGTCTCGTTCCAGGGCTGCACATTTACGAGAGAGAGAGAGAGAGAGAGAGAGAGAGAGAGAAACAAACAATTGGTCCATACAGGAGAAAGGCTCCCACACGTGGCCGGAGAGAAAGACGACAAAATCCAGTAATTTCAAGAAAAGTCTGGGTTCCTTTTATTTCAGTTGATAAGCTTCAATACAGGGCCGGTTCGCGGATCAATCAAGGTATTGAATTCTGTTTTGTTGAAATTCTAACGAGTTGTGACTTTACTGAAAGACTGACGAGTATCGTGTTCATAGCAGTTCAAATCAGGGCGCACTGGTTTCTTCCTCCTA
>VCCN01005667.1:35501-47423 GCA_006491835.1 Architeuthis dux | reverse complement strand
ATAGCGTTCTGTTGACCACAAATGGATTTTTATTATTTTTTAGTTTTGTTTTTATTGTTCTTTAAATTCAGCAATTACGCTATGAGAACATAACATTCTATTTCACTGCGTCAGTTGCGTCCCTTAGCGTGACAGAGTACAAAAACAAATTGATAATTATTATATGTGCGGATTAGATTTCTCTGGAAGGTATTGAGCCATTTTAATATCCCGAGAACCGATTGCGCAGCCTTGATGCAGCTAGGCAACCAATAAGAGGGGACCTTCCTGCTCATGTGTGAACTGACACTTTCTCACTCACTTAACTGTGAGACACGATGGAATGAGCTTGTGTACTGTGTGACCGTCGATGTCACAGTGAGCGAACGAGTCATTCTTCACGTCCCGTGCAGAGTTTTTGTTGTTGTCAAATCGTCACATCACGCAAGTCTGTCAGACCCCGACAGTCCAGATTTGGCTACCTGCGACTTTTGGTTTTTCCCCAAAGAGATTTAAGATCGTGGACAAGATTAAGGAAAACGCGACGAAGCAGCTGATGGCGATCCCGAAAGAGGACTTTGAGAAGTGTAAGGGACGCTTGGATAATTGTGTGAAGTTCCAAGAGGACTAAGGTGCCATTGGTAGGCTATTTTCCCCCGTTAACCCATAAGAACTCAGACCCATTTCTACTTGAAGGAACATTATGTAAGATTATGGGTAGGCAAATTGACACACAGTCACATGACTGCACCAGGATGTTCAGTAGATGTCACTTCATGAGTTAAAATCAAGGATAGAATATTTATCGTTTATGCCAGGAGTCTCCATCTTTTTTGCACCGCGGACCGGTTTAATATTGACAATATTCTTGCAGATCGGCCATTTTTAAAGATAATTTTAGCTATAAATAATAAACCATACTTGGCAACACTGTTTAAAACCCATAATAATCCAGACCCATTTCTACTTGAAGGAACATTATGTGGGATTATGGATAGGCAAATTGACACTCAGTCACAGGACTGCACCAATATGTTCAGTAGATGTCACTTATTACACCCCAGGAGTTAAAATCAAGGATACAATATAATATTATATAAGAGACTGTGGAGATCAATTACATTTTATGTGACACTTAGTACACTTCATGAGTTAAACACAAGGATAAAATATAATATCATATAAGAGACTGTGCAGATCAATTAAATTGTATGTGACACCGGTGTCACAGTGGGTTAATATTAAATGGCTTGATACTTTCCGGACATGCCTCGTATACTCTGTTAAGTAAAATCTACTTGTATACTGAATCGTGTGATTTTTCTGTTTCTCTATCCGTAACAATGGACTCTTCCTCTAAAAGGTAACAATTTTGCCGATAAAAAATATCTACTAACCACCATTGAAACAATGGACTCTTCCACAGAAACGAGTAGTTTCTTTTCTACAAATAAAATCATCTCATGGAAATTCAAATATATCCGTGAATATTTTCACGGGGATTACCTAGAAACTAAATAAAATAAAATAAAAAGAAAAGAATTTTGCCGATAAAAAATATCTCCTAACCACCATTTGAAACAATGGACACTTCCACAGAAACGAGTAGTTTCTTTTCTAAAAAAAATCGTCTCGTAGAAATTCAAAGATATCCGTGAATATTTTCACGGGGATTACCTAGAAACTAAATAAAATAAAGAATGTTGCCGATAAAAAATATCTCCTAACCACCATTTGAAACAATGGACCCTTCCACAGAAACGAGTAGTTTCTTTTCTAAAAAAAAAAATCATCTCATAAAAATTCAAATATATCAGTGAATATTTTCACGGGGATTACCTAGAAACTAAATAAAATAAAGAAATAAAAAATAAAATAAAGAATTTTGCCGATAAAAAATATCTCCTAACCACCATTGAAACAATGGACTCTTCCACACGGGGGGTTTACCTAGAAACTAAATAAAATAAAGAAATAAAAATGAAAAATAAAATAAAGAAACAAAAATAACTATAAAATAAATAGTTTGTTGAGTGTCTCAGGATTACCTGATGTCTGTTCTCAGCCGATGGAAAAACCTGACAGTCAGCAAAAAGAAGGAAAAAAAAGATTAATTTACAAGAACAGTGAAGCCAGGTTTAATTAAAACCCGTATTGACACAAGGCTGACACTGTGTATTTGTGCCAGAAAGGCATCTGGACGCACCTGCGGTGTCTAGGAGTGGTAAACACCGTGGTAATGGCCAAAATTATCATGACGATAAAATAATAACAAAACACAAAAACAACACAAAGAAATATAATAATAATCATTCCTCGCTGTGTCTTGCGTAATCCTCTAGTCTATTGATTGCAGAGGCAACGCAATTTTCGAAGCTAATAAGACCAGTTCCTTCCCTGTCGACAGATTATATGTAAGAAGAAATGAAGGAGGGTAGGACTTATTAGCATCGAGGATTGCATCGACTCTGCAATCAAGGGACTAAGAAATTACGCAAGCCAGAGTGAGGAAAGATTACTGGTTTTCTGGTTCATAATCCCGAATTACACTGGCCTGTTCGGAGATAATGAAACAAATCGGTGGTTTTTTTTTAATTAGTACAGTAGGAAAGAAAATACCATTCGGTATCACAAGTTGTCTACCTTTATAAATCAATCTTTATTATTATTCCATGAAGTATTGTAACACCACTTTTTATTAAATTTGACTAGTTTTTGACTAGATCTTTATTATTATTGGATGAAGTATTTTAACATCCCACTTTTTATTGAATTTGACTAGTTTTTGACTAGTTTTAACTCAATCTTTTTTATTATTGGATGAAGTATTGTAACATCCCACTTTTTATTGAATTTGACTAGTTTTTACCTTCATCCTAATTTTTAGTTGTTTTTATACATGTTATACTATTTCTATGGCAACGAATAACAATCGGAATTAAAGAGTAAGCCTTTAGTGAGAATCGAACTCACACCTCATTGCTAGTTTACGTCTAGCTGCTTTTACCAATCGGCCACGAAGACTTCATCGATTAGCAGAAGCTGATTTACACTTATAAACACACTCCCTACAACCGACTCTCTGTGCCATATTTATGTTGTTTTACATATTATTATTATTACTTTATTATTATTCGATAAAGTATTGTAACATACCACTTTTTATTAAATTTGACTAGTTTTTACCGTCATCCTAATTTTAGTTGTGTTAATCTTTATTATATTGGCTGAAGTATTGTAACACCACTTTTTATTAAATTTGACTAGTTTTTACCTTCATCCTAATTTTTAGTTATTTTTATACAACTTATTAATTCGGGCAACTATTTCTATGGCAACTAATACGATCGGAATTAAAGAGTAAGCCGTTGGTGAGAATCGAACTCACAACCTCATTGCCAGAGGGAGACTAGTTTACGCATAGCTGCTTTTACCAATCGGCTACAAAGAGTTCATGGATTAGCAGAAGCTGATTTACACTTATAAACTCACTCTCTACAACCGACTCTCTGCGCCATATTTATGTTGTTTTACATATGAAACATAGTAATCTTTCTTTATAAATCAATCTTTATTATTATTGGATGAAGTATTGTAACACACCACTTTTTATTAAATTTGACTAGTTTTTACCTTCATCCTAATTTTAGTTGTTTTTATACAACTTATTAATCCAGGCCACTGTTTCTATGGTAACGAATAACAGCGCAATCGGAAATAAAGAGTAAGACTTCGGTGAGAATCGAACTCACACCCCCATTGCCGGAGTGAGACTAGTTTACGCCTAGCTGCTTTTACCAATCGGCCACGATGACTTCGTGGATTAGCAGAAGCTGAATTAAACATTTCGATATTCGGGATTCTAAAACATTTGTCTATCTTATCGTTCGGTCTTACGGCGTTCGGTCTAGTGTAATTCGGGATTATCACCGGCTTCGACTTAAGAAATATGTAAGTGATACCCCATAACCCACATTTAATGTAAAAGATTTACACGAAATAAATAAAAGTATTAAATATTCTTGTCAACAACAATCCCTCGATCTTCTCAGACTATCGGCTAAAAACAAAAATGATTACAATATTATTGTAATGCAAGTTTTTTTAGCTGGTAAATATTTTCATTTCTAATACTAAAAGTTATTCCCATCCCAGGATTTCACCCGAACGGAACAGTTACCCATGAGTGGGTTGACCCTTAATTTTTGGCCTTAAGATTTGGTCATAAAGATCGACGTATACACGAGCCTATACGGTATATCGAAATCAACTTTGACGGTTCATTTAGACAAGACATTGTTTCGGTGCGTATTTGACAAGGAAATATCTGCGATAATCAGGTGAGTCCCAGAACAGTGATGGAAATGGGTCTTTGGGAACTAGGTATACAGCAATGCTAGTTTTTTGGAACTAGGTATACGGTAGTGTTGGGTTTAGGGAAGTATGTATACAGTGAGGCTGTGTTTTGGAACTAGGTATACATCAATGCTAGTTTTTAAAAATATTTAAAAACTAGTAGTGTTGCACTACTAGTTTTTGGAACTAGGTATACGGTAATGTTGGGTTTTGGGAAGTATGTATACAGTGAGGCTGTGTTTGGTGAACTAGGTATACGGTAAGGTTGGGTTTTGGAACTAGGTATACAATAAGGCTGGGGGGTTGTTGGTTTAAAAAACTAGGTATACATCAATGCTAGTGTTGGGGCAACTAGATATACGATGAGGCCAGGTTTGGGGGAACTAGGTATACAGCAGTGCTAGTTTTGGGGGGAAACTAGGTATACGGTACGACCATGTTTGGGGAACCAGGTATACATCAGTGCTAGGTTTTGGGGAGCTAGGTATACGGTAATGTGGGGTTTGGGGAAGTATGCATACAGTAAGGCTGGGTTTTGAGAATTAGGTATATGGTAAGGCCAGGTTTGGGTAACTAGGTATACGGTACGGCCATGTTTGGGGAACCAGGTATACATCAGTGCTAGGTTTTGGGGAGCTAGGTATACGGTAAGACTGGTTTTGGGGAAGTATGTATACAGTAAGGCGGGGTTTTGGAAACTAGGTATACGGTAAAGCTGGGTTTGGGGAAATAGGTATATGGTAAGGCCAGGTTTGTGTAACTAGGTATACACCTGTGTTAGGTTTGGGGGAACTAGGTATACGGTAAGACTGGGTTTGGGGAAGTATGTATACAGTAAGGCTGGGTTTTGGGAACTAGGTGTACGGTAAGGTTGGGGTTTGAGAACTAGGTATACGGTAATGCCTCAATTAGAAGACATTGAACATACAAAAAACATGGAAATTGAGAAGTAGGTGTACGCCGTGCCCCCGCGTACACCCCTGTTCCAGAAAGGGTCGAATGAAAACAATTCCTTCATGCAATACTTTTTTGTTTCTCTGGTGGAAAATCGGGCTATTGGCTGGCTGATAGATTCTCCCATTTATTCGACTGAACTCATATTGAATTGAGTCTTTTCTTTTCTTTTTGGCAGCATTTCAGTGATGGCTTCGTCGGACACAAACAAGTACGCTCTTTGATCTAAGAAGAAAAGAAAGAAAAAAAGAAAGAAAGAAAGAGAGAAAGAAAGAAAGAGTAAATGACGAATAGGTAGGAAGAGAGAGAGGGAGTGTGTGCGTGTGTGTGAGAGCGCGATAGAGAGAGAGAGGGGGGTAAGCCGGGGAAAAAGAGAGGCAGGAAATGTCCGCCGGTGAGATATATCAAAAGGAATGGAAACTCAGAGTTTTTGGTTATATTTTCATGTTTCGCTTTCTTTTTTACCTTTTTTTTCTTTCCTCTGTTTCTACTATCTCCCTCTTTCTTTCTTTCTTTCTTTCTTTCTTTTTTCGTCCTTTGTTTGTTTCTTTCTTTCAGACATTTTCATTTTTCTTTCATTTTTTCTTTCTTTCTGTCTTTCCTTTCAGTCTTTCTTGCCAAAGTTTTCATTTATTTCTGTCTCCCTTTTTCCCACATCACTTCTGTTTTTCTTTCTCTTTTCTTCCTTCCTTTCTTTCTTTCTTTCTTTCTTTCTTTCTCTTTTCTCTTCATTCCATTCTCATGATTCATTTAGTTTGGTCTTTCTTTCTTTCTTTCTTTCTTTCTTTCTTTCTCTCGTTTTCCCGTTATTCCTTTCTTTCTTTCTTTCTTTCACTTTTCTTTCATTTCATTCTCATGATTCATTTAGTTCTGTCTTTCTTTCTTTCTTTCTTTCTCTCGTTTTCCCGTTATTCCTTCCTTTCTTCCTTTCTTCCTTTCTTTCTTTCACTTTTCTCTTCATTTCATTCTCATTCTTCATTTAGTTCTGTCTTTCTTTCTTTCTTTCTCTCGTTTTCCCGTTATTCCTTTATTTATTTCTTTCTTTCTTTCTATTTCCTTAATTTCTTTCTTTCTTTTTGTCAAACACCAAGACAAAGTCAGAGATGACTTTACTTTCCTATATAACAAGAACAAGAACAAGAATAATCCTCACCAAAAGTAGGGGAGTAAACTGATCACAACACTTTAGCAAGATACACTCATCATTATCACTATTGTTTTATTGTCAAACTCCAGGACAAAGTCAGAGTTGACTTTACTTTCCTATGTAACAAGAAGAAGAACAAGAACAATCCTCACAAAATATAGGGGAGTAAACTGACATATAAAATCAGCATTTCGCTACCGAGATCTGAACTCGCGATCCGGTGATTTCTAACCTGGTGTGCTACCACCTGAGCTAAACTGACAAGTCTTACCTACCTCCAAAATGTATAGTAGAATTATGTAAGGAAGTGGAAGCAGTTTGACTATGGAGCAACCATTTCTGTCTTTCTTTCTTCTTTTTCTTCTCGTTATTACTTTGTTCTCTTGAACTCTTCTTTTTTCCCCCTCATTATTTCTTTCTTCTTCCATATTTTCATTCATTTCAAACCGTATTAGCCCCAACGGAATCAGAAAAAAAAGAAACCTCACAATGCCGTGGTCTTCATATGAAATTTAAAAAAAACGAAACGCTGGCTAAAAGCCTTGACATCATCAACTCCTCTCATCGGAAACTAAATTATGAAATGTTAACTCTAAGATTTCAAAACAATAACAGGTCTGGTTTGTCCCTCAATAGAAACTGTCATGTGACCAACGGCTTTTGGCAGCATGCTGTGTTGGGCGTGATCAATTAAAAAATTCGGGAAAAGGAGTGACCAATGAATAGGTTACTTCTTTCACCTTTTGTTGGGCAGTTATCACTAAAAAAGATTGATACAGGTGTCCCCCCGCTATCCGAAAGTAGAGTGTTCCTATGAAACCTTCCGTAAGCCGAAATGGCGTAAAACGAATAGGCAACAGGTCTGGTTAGTCACTCAAGAGAAACCGTCACTTGATCAACGTCTTTTGGCAGCATGCCGTGTTGCGGTTGATCAATTTTTTAAAAATGGGGAAAAGGATGATCAATGAATAAGTTACTTCTCGCGCCTTTTGTTGGGCAGTGATCACTAAAAAAAGACCGAATTTTCAAAAAAGAATTAGCGTGAACGCTGCCGGAAACAAACGAATGGGCCAATTTAGCATACACTTACATTGTAAATTGAACCCCCCACCCTACTAAAAACCTATTTAAGTGGAGAATTTTTAAAAAACAAAAAAAAATTTTTTCTATACATAATAAGGTGTAAATTCTTTTTTCGGTATGTCAGTTCGTCAGTCAGTCGGTGACGGCAATCGGTACTAGAGATGCTCGCGCATCTGAAAAGTGTGCTGGTAGATTGAAGAAAAGACTTTAATGCTTTATGTATGAACATCACGACAGCAGAATATTAGGTCTGTCCTGAAAGTATCCGGCCCTTTTGAATATCTCGAGAACCGGTTGCGCATCCTTGATATAACAAGAAGAGGAAAAAGAAGAAGAAGAAGAAGAAACATCTTTATTTAAGAAAAAACATACATAGAAAACATTAGATTGAAATGACATTTCAGAATACCTTGTTGTGTACAAATGAGATTTGTTAATTAAGAAATCTCATTTGTACACAACAAGGTCTTCAGAATTGTCATTTCAATCTAATATTGTCGGATAAATTATAATCCACATCAATACACTGGTCATGGAAAACAGAAAAACTGTTAGGGGAGCGTGGTCTTATCTTAAAGGTATTCTTCAACCCAACTCCCCACCAAAAATATTAAAAGTAAAAACAAACCTATTTAGTTTAATAATTACTTACATATATGTAAATAAAAAAAACTGAATTATTAAATTTAAATAAAGGTAAGTTGCTTCAGTAAGTGGCACAAAGTCTCCCAATAAAATCATTAATTAACGAATAGCTTTAAAGAATAACCCACTAAATCGGAAAACAGCACATCAGGAAGATTTAGGTTATATTAAAACTCCAACCAGAATTTAGCGACTGAGACAGGAAGAAACCCTTGGTCTACTGATAAATAATAAATAATTCTTATATTTTCGTTTAAGGCTGTGCACTGAAATATTGTTTATATCAATGTTTTTAGAAAATTCAATACATTTTTTACTTATAAAAATAAAATAAAACATACTTCTTAACTTAGTTATAGCAAATGGGGGATCAATATTAAGTCGATTTCTTGTGAACTGACCATGAATTTCATTATGAAGCTCTAATACGGTTACATAAATACATAGATGCTTTATAATATTTTTATTCTAAACATTAAAGTAAGACTGTGGAGCGGTCTCCTATTTTTCATATTTAAAATCTTGTTATTCTTTATAAAAACACTTAAATGATCATATTTACGTAGATTGTAGGTAAAACGTAGTTTGTAACCTTTATTTTGTAATTGCTCAGATAAATTTTGTAAAATGACATCACCATAGTCTAATTGAGAAAGATTGTATTTTCAATTTAATTAAATTTAGATGATTCATTTAAGAAATTCTTAAATCTAAATGCATGTTTTAACTTGCCATAAGCCTCAGCAATTGACGGATTTACATGCCTAATCCAAGTTAATTTTTCATCAAAAGTAATACCAAGATTATTAGCTTCATATACTCTTTCAATACTGTTATTCTCAATCCTGATTGGATCTAACCAAATATCTTTTAAGTTTCTGACGATACCCTATCATAATTTGCTCTTTTCTGTTATCCAACTTCAAGCAATTATTTTTAGAATATATTGAAATTCTGTTAAGATCACTATTCATATTTATAATAATGTCGTTCGCTTTTTCACATCTGCAAGAATTGTACAATTGGGTATCATCAGCATACATGTGATATCTACCCCTCCTTATTGCATCTCTGAGGTCAGAAAACAAAGGTTCCAAGACTCATCCCTGTGGCACACCATTAAGCACATCACTCTCACTCTCATTAGTAGTAACCTTTTTGGTGTTGGCCATTACGGTAAGAGACGATCCAATCGAGTGAATCATCACAGAAATCAGCAGCCTTAAGTTTTGAAAGTATCAGGTTATGGTTGGCGCAATCAAAGGCTTTAGAGTAATCAAGCAAAACCAGGAAAAAAAGTTCAAAATTCTCTTGGCTTTCATATGTCACCGGTAACATTTAAAAGAGCTGTTACTGTGCTGTGTGAATGTTTATAGGCAGACTGTAAATTGTCAAAATAAATAGTTTCTTTTAAGTAATCAATCATTTGTTTAGCGAATAACCTTTCAACAACCTTTGAAAATGCCGGTAACAAACTTATGGTCCTGTAATCAGAAGCGCGTGTGGTGTTATTTTTAGGTAGTTGCTTCACAAGTGTGTGTTTTCAATATAGTTGAGAACTTTTTATATAAGATAGAAGTGTTAATAATATTAGTAAAAGCATAAACAGAGTGTTAAATTCCCAATTCCAAGAACAAAACACTAATACCATCTATACCACAACCATTAGCTTTTATTGGACGAACCATTTTTATTACTTGATTTTCATCGACCTCTGTATATAAAAATGAAGGACTCATAGATTTTTTTAAAATTTCGTTAATCTCATCAGTAACAATATCCTCATTTATCTCGAAATTGTTGTTTTCACAAAAGTAGAATCCAGCAAATTTGGATTAATATTGCTGTGATTTTTATTGTTACAGCCAGGCTCAACGGCATTAAAGTTTTTTAAAGCCGTATGAAATTGTTTCGCGTTTTTAATTTTTGCATTGATGTTTTTATTAAAGGTTTTAATTTTACCAAGCCTAATTGAGTGAGATACAACATTATGTAAGATTTTATGTATTTGTTCAGATTCTGACTTTTTGCCTGAATTAAATTTATTTTTATATTTGCCCCTATCATCCATTAGCTGTTTTTATATCTTCATTAAGCCATGGAGAAGCCGGACGTGTTACTCTAAACGTTCTCCAAGGTGCATGCTTATCTCTCTATGGATACTCTCAAAAATTGTTACTTTATTATCAACTAGGGCATGCCCGTTAAAAGCGTGCATGTTTGAAAGGTGCTGGACTTTATGGTGTGTGGAGCAGCCTGCCATAATTTCCTTCCGTCGAATGGAACAACGGCTTCGAAGAATTTCGGTTACTTCATAAAATAATGAGTCGCTGTTCTATATTTATGTTTATGATGTCGTGAATAGCAACAATAAAAACAGAAAAAAAATTGTTACGTTATCCTTACATTTTAAATCTGTAGCCTAACGTGGGGTACTAACCACTATACGATCACGGCCGCCACGAGGGAAAGGGATGTTGCGGGAGAGAGTTTTAGAGACGATCATTTTTCCTCCGCGGGCTGCGGGACTGCGATGTTGATGATGATGATGATGGTGACGATGTTCATGGTGATGATGTCTCATGTCCGATCTGCCGCTGATGTCTCTCTGTGGATGGAAATTCATTGGTGGACACAAAGAAAACACTCCCACGTGTGTGGAGAGAAAAGACGACAAAATCCCCGGATTTTAGAGTTTTATGAAGTTTTATTTTCGTACCACGCCGGTCAATTTCTGGTCTGCGGATTTCGGCGAGGTACGGAAATTCTGTTGCATGTCGTAGTATATAGGAGTGGGTTACTTTTCAGGGCTGCTACTTTACTGCTGCTGCTACTTCTACTGGCACTGCTACGAGGCAGGACAGATCCCCCACTGCCTTCCTGACCCCAACTAATTTTACTGTTTTTTCTCTGGCTTTTATACACCTAATGGTCATAACTCCTCCCACTTTTCAAATTCCCAACGGTTTTTCGATAACCTGATACCCCAGTTGGTCACGTAGGCAGTTTGACACAGATTCCAAATCTGACCACGTTCCTATCCCCACTGTTCACTGGTAACCTGATCTTGTCTATTTCGTTACAAATCAATAAATCGACGCTCGTAAACGCTAGTGACGTAATATATTTAGATCTATAATTTTAGATAAAAAACCTATTTTTAATTTATTTCTTATTAGATTTCCCGGGAACCGCTGATCCAAACGACACCAAACTTGACACTGCAATGCACGGTGTGTTGACGAACATATCCGGCGAATATCACTTTCGTACAATGTTCAGTTGTCGAGTTATATCGGTGCATACATACATACATACATACGGATATTTCTCGAATTATAGTAAGGATGTTATCATCGTCAACTGCCAGAATATTGCCCCAATGTACTCTTTCCATGTCTTTCACGAAAAGCTTTTCACCAAAGTTTCTAAAATCCCCCCTCGTTACAATTCTTGTTTTGAACTTAATTTTTTAAAGAGAACAGACGATAAAAGTTAGACAATGATCCAAAATCCCAGGGGGGTCAACAACACCATGAACTTTCCTTTTTCAGAATTACTAGTAAACATGAGATCGATTAAGGAAGTACTTGATTTTTTTATACGAGTAGGCTTGTCAACAATTTGTGTAAAAGCAAATGGTTCAGTGGCATAAGAATTGAAGAACTTAAAGGGAGACGAACCAATTTTCAAATGATCAATATTCATGTCACCAGGTATAATGTAATGTTTATATTTTGTAGCGATAAAAACTAAAT
>VCCN01005666.1:1512069-1524477 GCA_006491835.1 Architeuthis dux | reverse complement strand
TATGACTTGTATTTTTTACAATACTACTACCACGACTATACAATACATAACAAACATAAGTGGTACTGCTGGTTTCACATATAGACATCATCTGAAAGATTCATGTAAGAACACATCCACGAATAGTGTGGATAATGTGTCTTTAATACACAAAGAATGCCCGTTATATAGCGGGGTGAATGTCCTGGTCTTGGATAGAAAGGAAACGCGAAGACTTGCTTATAAAAATCTGGACATATTTTATTTCATAGCATACATCTTTGTCGGCCGCAGAGTGAAGAGTGGGAGAGTGATGATGGGTGCCGAGAGACCGTTCCCGACAGGAGAACTCGGCCTTATGTCTTCCCAGCTCTAGGCGGTCTGCCTCCGGGCTGCTTGGGTCTCTGAGTTTTCTGTTCTTAGGTCTCGAGTTTTCTGTCCCCAACAGGGACAGCGGTCTCGGGCCTTCCGGCTCCGCTGATGTCTGTCTCTTCTTTGAGTCCTCTCAGTTTTCTGTCCGGTGTTCGGGTCTGCTTTATAGTTCTCGACCGCCTACGCAAGTGTCATTTCCGGTCACCATATGTTTTGGACACCTACGCATATACCTATTTCCTAAGGTGACCGGGGTCACTTACATTTCCACACAGGTGTCTGACCCCGGAATAACCTTTCGTGGCAGTATATCATAACAGTTGGGTTTTAAGTTCGTTGTTCGCGTGGTTTCCTTGTGACATTATATATCCTTGAACACAAAAAGGAATACCAAAGGTAAAGCGATATATATATATATATATAAGTATAATCATAATACAATCGTTACAAAATCAACGCAACCAATGTTCTGAGAATGCTGCGAACAAACATTGAAATAATAACACAATCAGGTAAATGTAACGAAATGCACTCTGTGTTCGTGTGTTCACGTGACCCGAGGCTTTTTAAGGAGCCCTGATTTTTTTTTTCAAATCAGGGGCAGTTTAGATCTTAATCCGACGAGTGACGACTTGGCTCCCCTGCCCGTTAGGGGTTAGGGAGCAGGTTGGGAGCAGTTTAGAATCCGAGAGACGGGCGACAGGTCGGCGGGCAAAGAAGTTCCCCTCTTTCACCCGGACGGGTGGAGGAAGAGTGAGTGAGTGAGTGAGGAGGAGGAGGAAGAAGAAGCCTTCATTTTTTAATTACTACCATGACTAGTAGTAATTCAGCAAAGTGACCACTCGTGTAGAATAGTAACTGAAACAAAACATCGATGCCTCAAAGTTGATCCGCGAACCGGACGGGAAAGAGAGAACCCAGATTTTAAAATGAAGAGTCTGAATTTTGTCGTCTTTCTCTCCACCCACGTGGGAGAGCCAAGAATTGTCAGCACCCGTCAACCCACAGACCCACAGCGAGACGTCATCTTCTCTCTCTCATCATCCCTCTCGTATCGCCGTGAAGAAACACAGATCGGTATAATACTACATAAACCTGTTTCATTTTTAAAATGTTATATTAATTACCTACAAATACCATTTTCATCATAACATTTACCCCTTAAGCCAATTGGGCGTGTTCTAATATTAGTCATTTTTAACAAACCTTTGAAGATGATTTTTTATTTGTGTTTGAGAATAAACAATTTTAGTAGATGAAATTTCCTGAACTAATGGTTATCAAACGTTTTTGTGATCAAATGTTATTGGTACGATACGACTACCGGTTTGATATGAATGTGTGATCATAGTTGACAGACTACATAAACAAATGTGCTGAAAATGAATTCCAACATTTTCAGATTTCAACGTATTAATCAAAATTAGCTGAACCTGTGGAAATTCCACGGATGTTGACAACTAAGATTGTCCATTATCTCTTTCCTCTGCTCTTCTGTGCCTGTATCTTCTCTTTCTCTGCCTTTATCCCTTCCAATCTTCGTCGTCCGTCCATGTTTTTCTTTTAACTTTACACAAATATGGATCAGTTTCATATGCAAAAATCTTCCTACCCCCCCCTCAGTAAACTACCTAACTTTCTGTTGTCCCCTCTCTTTCGTCCTACCCTCTTATTAAACTACCCGACGGTTCTCTTTCTTAAAGCATTTCGTTCCGTCACTGATTATCAAGGCTTGCTCATGTCACCATAACAACAGAACGATTCAATTTCTCTCTCTTTTACGTACTTAAAACATGGTTGGGGTCCTATTAAAATATAAAAATACCATCACTGTTTACCCTTAAACGATCAAGGTAATCCCCCCCCCCCTGTATCGTAGCTATATGTCCCCTCTGCACAATATCTAAAAGATTTCTCTATGAATTTCAATGAAATATTGCAGAACTGTATCAATGGACTTTTGGGTGAACACAAGAATTTCTTCCCCACCCTGGATCGTAGCTATATATCCTAACCACACAATACCTCATTGAATTTCAGGGAAGGGTGCGTAATTGACTACGGCGGGGGGTGAATTTTGGGACGGATCCAAGTATCGTTTTTCGATTGAGAGATAATCTTTTTATTTATTTTCATACATGTATGTATTCACTCATGTTTGCCAATACACTATCTCCAAAAGTCATCAACGCATTCCGATGACATTTTGTCAGAGGGTACGCCTTGAGAAGAACTGATTAAATCTTGGGGCGGATCCTGGAATCTTTCACTGTTACAACCCCTGCATCTTAACTATTTCTGAACTTTCATTCAGTTTTTTTTTTCATTTCAGATTTTACGGAAGGTGTTCTATTTACAATGTATATAATGCTATAGTCAGCACTGACTTTCTGCCAACTTTCCGGAAGTAATGACAACCTTTTTCGTATTATCTTCATGGCTTCCACAGTGTGTCGGCTGCTCTTTGAAATAATTTCAAACAATCCAATTTTTCTACGAAAAAGACCAACTCTTGTTGCGTATTTCTATTTTATGTTTTCATTTATTTTCTCAAAATCGAAATATTTACAAACATGACCTCTACTTTAGAGCCAATACGGCGTACAGTGGTTAGGATTAGGGTTTTTTATTTCACAATTATTTATCGTTGTGATTTTGTCGTCTTATTTTTATCCCCCCCCCCGTACCTCCGGTAAAATGGCGGAAAGGATGTGCCCACTTTATCATTATAGTTACATTGTAAATAGAACAGCTGCGTAAAACCAGAAAAATATTTTGTTCTAAAAACTATCAAGTTTCCGGGTGGTTGTAGGGTCTAATGGATTGAAAGCACCTAAAATCGAAAGTATTTTGTTCTAGGAGAAATGCGAGGTGCGTAACAATGAATCTTAACCAAACGGACTTGCCTGTTTTTACTTATGACAAATGGCATTCGAGGTCGTCTGTGAAAACCTATACATTTCAATACTAGAAAAGAGAATAGTTATATCGGAATCACGCTAAGTAGTTTTAAAAATAAACAAGAAAAAGAACAGACTCTGTTCAAAACGTGCCACGTCGTTTACACAATGTTTGATAGCATTTGTCAACATTTGTTTCTGTAATAAAACTATTTGTTTCTAATTGATTAAAAAAAGAATAATGTAAAGCTGTTAAGATAATTAAAAAAAAAGGACTCTCTGAAAATGGAGACTGACTGGTTTTCTCGAGCCTTGCTACATTTTCGTTTGTGTCCAAGTGTGTATCTATTTGTGTTCCCCATGAGTTATAGGTCATAACTCTACGCTTACAATATCAGATGTTAAAATAGGTTTTAGCTTAAATTACGAAAGCTTTTTATTACGTCACATTTTTTTTAATTTCGAGAATTGAATTAAAAAAAGAATTATCTGACGTAGTGTGACGAAAAAAAAGATATTCCTCTTTCTTCTCTCTCTCTCTCACGTTATTAACCGATTCAAAAAAGTCTGAACAAAAAAAAACCTTTTGGCTTCCATCGACTTTCGTCACAGTAGAAAAATGTGCGTCCATTGATATATATAAATAAATAAAAGGGATATTAAATTATTTTTTAGCACAATTTGTTGATATATATATATATATAAATAAAAGGGATATTAAATTATTTTTAGCGCAATTTGTTGATTGTCATATATAATTATATAATGAACACTGATTTATTTTTCTGTTTCGCTGTCCGTATCAATACACTTCCGCTTAAAGGTAACACATTTGCTGATAAAAAATATCTCCTCCCCATTTAAAACGAGTCCAGTAGCTTATTTTCTGGAGAAAAAAAATAATCTCATAGAAATCCTAAGCTATGCGTGTTTGTTTTAAAAAATTAAACATATACCAATAATGAGCCAATTGTTATACATGTCTTTCTAAAAAGGTTTCCAAAAATACTTTTTATCCTACAAGATCTTCCATTTGTATTTAAGTGCCTTCACCTTCGAATAAAATTAAGTTTTATCATACATACAGGTCGAATTCTAATATAAACGACAGGTCTGGTTAGTCACTCAATAGAAACCGTCACGTGACCAACGTCTTTTGGCTGCATGACGTGTTGGGTGTTTGAACACCTTTGATCGTTTAAAGCTGTATTTATGCCGTTCTGGTTCGAGATCCCCAGAGACAAACATAGTGCAGCGAGATCTAACGCGGAAATGTTTTGAATTTAACGCGGAATCTTTTAGGGTTGGACACCCTCACCGCGGCATGCAGCCAAAAGAGGTTGGTGACGGTTTCTATTGAGTGACTAACCAGACCTGTCTTTCATACTATGATTAAAGTAAATGGAAAAAGATGACTAAAAAAGGAAATGTTACCCCTCACTTTTGATCCCTAAAAAGGGGAAAGTGTTTCCACTCACTTTTGATCCCTACAAATTCGTACTAAAGAATTAGATTCGCTGGATCAAACTACAATTTCCTTCATGTTGCATTCTCGTAATTTTGAATATCTGATCTAAAGATTTTTGTTCTGTGTAGTGCGAGAAGAGAAAACAATAGTCCGGGGGGCCAGCAGGGGCTACCTTGCACCCCCACCCCTGATTCTACATTTAGGGTATCAAAATGTTCCTTATGATGTCCTCTTTCAGGAAAAAGATGTTCTCAAGAAAGAAGTTGGGAAGAACTACCTCATTTGCATAAAACAAAATGGCCGCCAACACACACCAAAAAAAACAGAATTTCATATCTCGTCTCCCAGTTGACATATCGGAGTACTTTAAAAGTCTAAATCATGGGTTTCAGACATGAGGAATTCAAATATCCAAAAATTAATTTGTAGGTATTTCAGGATTTTACAAGGAAGTGTCAAGTATACTTTATAGGCAAAATTGTGGATTTAATTCATTAAGGATATATATATATATGTGTGTATATATAACGTTGGAAAAAGAATTTCCTCATCTTTCTAACGGTGTATCTTGTCAATTTGTATCTATTGGGCTTAAAACGTGAAGCTAAGTATTCAGCATTTTACGAAGAAAACTTCAAGTACACAGTCCAAAGTCTATAGATCCTAAAATTAATATTTGATTAAAGTATATATGTATACATATATTGTTAGATTTTATCAGCTTTCCAACGGTGCATGTTCCCAATTTCTATCTGCTGGGCTTAAAAAGTTACAGCCCAAAACGCGAAGCTAAGTATTCAGCATTTTACGAGAAAACCCCAAGTCCACTGTCCCTAATTCTATGGATTGTGGTATATACATGTATATATCGTTAGAAAAGAAATCTTATCAGCTTCACAACAGTGTATGTTCCCAATATGTATCTGTTGGGCTTAAAGAGTTACAGCCCAAAACGTGAAGCTAAGTATTCAACATTTTATGATGAAAACTTCAAGTCCACAGTCCAAATCTATGAAAATTTCAAAATTTGTGAACAAAAAATGCCGTTTTGACTCGAGGTCCCCCACAAACATAGTGCAACGAAATCTAACGCGGAATTGTTTTGAGTTTAACGCGGAAAAGGTAACAATCGCCTCAGAATTTTTCCTGAGGGTTGTAATTGCGCAAGCAATAAACAGTTTACACTTCTAAGATTTCCCTAACATTATGCAAAAGAGGACAACGCGAACTTTAATACCAACACAACGATGGTTCACAGTGGCGAAACTATCGAATTTATTTCGCATTTGGTCATCATTTTGTCCTGAGGTGCAGAGTATTTTATAAACATTCTCTGCAAAAGTATTTGTATATATGACTGTTATGGGCTAGCCAAAGATATAGTCATATTTTCAATTTTTGTAATTTAGATTGTATATTAATTTTCATGGGGTGTTTTTGTTGAAGGATTCCCCATTTTCTGAATAGGTCCAGACCACTATTATTGATGTTGACTAGTTTTGACTTTCATCTTAAATTTTAGTTTCTTTTTATCCCAAGTCCAGACCAATAGCTGACGATATTGATATATTTATTGAATGTTTAATAGTTACGTGTATTCATTACGCAATGACCAGCCATATTACTTTTGAAAATGTTCACTTATATGCTGCAGCAACATGATTGCCATAGCAACAGGTTTTGGTTAGTCACTCAATAGAAACCGTCACGTGACCAACGTCTTTTGGCAGCATGCCGTGTTGGGGGTGATCAATGAATAAGTTACTTCTCTCGCCTTTTGTTGGGCAGTGATCATTTAAAAAAGTCTGGATTTTCAACAAAAAACAAAACACAAACAAGCGTGAATGCTGCCGGACACAAACCAAGGGATCAATTTAGCATAAGCTTACATTGCAAGTTTAATCCCCCAGTAAAAACCTTTAGGGGAAGAATTTTTTAAAAAGCAAAAAAAAAATTTTTCTAGATATTATAAGGAGTAGATGTTTGATTTTCAGCCCTCTAGCTCCATTGATGCGCACGATACATAGTTTAGTCACGGGGTTCCCCCTCCCCTCACTGAATCCGGCACCAAATGACCCATGAAGGATCGATGTGCCGTTAAACAAAATAACAAAAAATAATGATACATAGTTTAATCATAGAATTATTCGTTAATGATTCTCAAAGATCTTTTCAGACAATTGAACTGATTCTTGTAGTTCAGTTTTAGCCGATCCATTCTACGATGTGCTATCCATAGGGACTCTTTTTTTTCCCCCGGCAGTGTCCAGTAGGAGTTAATAACATCTGTATCCTACATTACAAGCGTTGCCGATTTAAAAAGAAAGAAAGATCCAGACCAGCTTAAAAGGATACCAAATTGTCCAATGATACGTAAGTTGCTTGGTCGCAACACCAGTCGTGCTGACCAGTACTTAGAACCAAAGTAACGAGAAGACGGATTTATTTCTGCTGGTCCATTTGGCACAAAAACAGGTCTGTCACCAGAGTGTGTCGGAGAAATCACCGTTCGGTTAGTCGTAAGACTTTCGTGCAGAGAGCATATCATATAGGTGTTGGGGTTTTGTGTGTCTCCTCTTCAAATACATCACCTAGCAAGTGTTACTTGGCTTCCTGTCATACTGCGCGTCCGGGGGATTCTTAATTAACGTGCGGGCACACGAAATGGGGAAATGGGAGTGTCTGTTTCTGTCTAGCAAAATAGCAATATGCGTTCGTTTATATAAGGAATGACTGAAAGTGCTGAAAAAAATCTCAACGATTGTTACCTTTTCCGCGTTAAATTCAAAACATTTCCTGCACTGTTTGTCTGGGGACCTCAAAACGGCATTTTTTCTTTGAAATTTTCTATGGTCAGTTTTTTCACCTTATCTTTGAATTTATTTTTCAAAAATATGGTGCCTTTAAACGGCGTAAGTGTTAGGATTAGTGTTATATACTGACACTAATCCTAAAGACAAACCCTAATCCTAGCCCTAAACAGTAACACTAACATTAAATTCACAGATGAGGTTTTTAAAAAGTGAAAAAACTGAATAAATATTTATGAAGAAAAAATGCCGTTCCGAGACAAACAGTGCAGCGAAATCTTACGCGGAAATGTTTTGAATTTAACGCGGAAAAGGTAACAACCGCCCAACATTCTTTTTCTCCTTCTTCCACTCTACTTTCCTTTTCTCTCTATCCCTTCATTACATTTCTCCCCATTCCACAAATCTGTGGCCTTTCTTTCTTTGTCTCTCTTTCTCTCATTACCTCCTCCCCTATCCATTTACTGTAACCTTTTCTCTCTCTTTTTCGCTGTCTCCCCCCTCTATATGTCTCTTTGTTCCTCCTTTTCTTCATTTGCCATTTCCTTTCCCAACAACAACAACACAAACTAATGTTATAATTTATGTTGGCGCAATGTTATAAATAGTTTCTTCTATTCATAAACTTGAATCTCTGCCACAAATTCTAGCTGTCAGGGGCGGGGTGATTGGTGGATTGGTGGTACAATGAACAAAGCAGGATGACGAACAATGTGAAGTGCGGGGGGGGTAGAGGTAAATGAAAGAGGGGCGGGTGGAGGAGGTGTGGGGGTCGAATAGCTGCAACGATTATGGTAATGAGAGAGAGAGAGAGAGTCTCTTCTGACGGAAGCAACAAATAAAGCCACTGTTGGCCAACTGCTCTGGCCAGACCACATATGGAAGGGATTTCATGGCGTATTTAAAGTATTCAATTTGCGCTCAGTGAAAAGCGATCAAACAAAATTGCTTGACATTCGTGCTAGATACCGTCAATCAAAACTGTCAACATAGGTTTCTTCAGTTTTTAAGCCGGTCTGGCTGGCTATGCGTGTATCGCGCGTACAGGCCACACAGATGGAGCTAGAGGGATGAACATTTAAACATTTACTCCTTATTATGTCTAGAAAAAAACGCTTATGTTTTTTTTAAAGTCCCCCCCCCCCATTAGTTTTTTTTAACCCATAAGAACCCAGACCAATTTCTACTTGAAGGAACATTGTGTGGGATTCTGGGTGGGCAATACAGTCACGTGTGTGCCCCATGATGTTCCTCAGATGTCACTTAGTACACTTCATGAGTTAGAATCAAGGATAAAATATAATATTATATGAGACTGTCTAGATCAATTAAATTGTATGTGACACCTGTATCACAGTGGGTTCCTATGAATTAACCCATAAGAACCCAAGGGGGGGGGGATTTACAATCTAAGTGAATGCTAAATTGATCCCTTAGTTTGTGTCCGGCATCGTTCACGCTTTGTTTTTTTTAAATTCGGACTGTTTTAGTGATCACCGCCCAACAAAAAGCGGGAGAAGTGACTTATTCATTGATCACCCGTTTTCACAATTTCTTTAATTGATCACCCCCCAACACGGCACACGGCCACATTACGGTTTCTATTGAGTGACTAACCAGACTTATTTTTCTATCACTTCGATTAATATTGGGAAGCTTTGTATTAAACCAGTTTCTATTATTTTAAGTTCAATAATTAGTGAATTCGTTCTCTGAGCTTCCTTTTGAACAATCGTCCCTTTTCTCTTTATCATTTGGTTTAATTCACAGAATCTTGAAAACAATGCCTGCGTTAGGAATAAGTTTCATGACTCCCTTGGTAAAAGTCATTGAACTTTGAATCGTGTGACCATCACGGCCGAGCAGAGCTGAAAATAGGCCCAAGCCAGTCGGGAAATGTAGCCCCCCCCCCTTTCAAACTGCTCATTAAGTATTGTTGTAATCAGTGTTAAATACATATGATTTATGTGTTGGTATGTACACAGGGCCGTCGGGACGAAATTTATATTGGGGGGTGGGCTGTGTGCGAAGTGGAAAATATTTTCTTTTTTAGACCACGCCCTTTAGATCGCTGGAAAACACCCTTATTGTAAAAAAGTGCACTATTTAGTTGATGGAAATATCATGATGTTTAGATATCTAATTGATGAAGATAATTATGAACAAAGGGCTGCTTAGGGAATTTTTGAAAATAGAGCTTCAAAATCTGTCAGAAATCAATGTATTTTTCAAGTCATCCAAAGACTCGGGATAGGTCTATGATACACCTATGAACTAGCAAAGAATAATTGAAGGGGACAATTGGTTTATTTACTCTTTCTGCAATCTTAAAGCTAGCTTTTTATAGCATCTTTCGAAAAAATAAGGAACACATTAGCAAATTGTTCCGACGACCCTGTATACATGTAGTGTATATGATGTACTTACAAGTAACAGGACATAATAAAAGAACTACACCTGTTTTAGCTTCAATTTAAAAGAGTTGAACATTCCAGGGTCTCCATACGCTTCGCCCAGGCATGTGCCCTGGAGAGGGACATTCCAGTGTCTGTAGAGTCAAAATGGATGCCATTCAAACTCCCGAAGTTTAGAATTAACCCTTATAGAACTGTCAGTCCGATATATCTGACTCGATAACGTAGCCAAAAAAACACTACACGGGCGATATATCGGCCTAAAAAGGCCAGCCGAACCAGCTTAGAAACTGTAGAAACCTTTGGTAACAGTTTTGGTTGACGGTAGTGTTTTTTGCTATATGGTCAAAAAGGCCATGGCGCTAAAAGGGCTAAAGACTACTGAAATATTTGGAGAAGATACTTAGAACGCGATTTGTAATTTTTTTGTCAAAGAAAATTCTCTTTTTCAGAACGCGGAGTTTTTATTAAAACGAGGAAATTGTAGGGGGGTTTAAATGAAACTGTCCAATGATATTGTTTCGCACTGAGCTCCATTCATCAACTAATGTAGGTTACAAATCTGATTCAAGGGGAAAAATGCATGTTCGTTGGCTAATATTGTATAAAAACGACTGAAAAGAGCTAAAAATGTTATGTGGATCTGATTCATACAGGTGTATAATAGACCTGGGTTGATTGTACGAAGCAAGAAATCAGAGAACATGACAATCACATAGACGTACACTCACGCACAGAAAGGAAATTAGCCAGGCTTTGCTTATCAAATCTTTTGCAATTACTTTTTTATTCTAACAATTATAGATGCATGTATAGTGAATGCAATGGTTGTGCGCAGGGTACGTTTTAGTATGGGATAGATTTTCCGGGAGCCGGCAGATTCACCGACAGTAAATTACCGACATTTACCGAGATGTAAAATTCACCGACATACATATTTACCGAGATCTTTAAACTTACAGAAAGGTTAAGAATTTTTCAAAGACAAACATCTCCGTTTCTAAACATGAAAAATATAATTTGTAGATTGAAAAATTTTCCATTTTTTTTTTTTTTTAAATGGGATAAATATTTCTTACAATAAAAATAATTCTTATACAAGTTTTTAACTTTTTTTTTCTCGTCACGTATCGCTTTTTCGTCAAAGGAAGTACTTAAATAGCTGAAAATGGCATTGGCCCTCCGCCGAACGATTGCTAAATCTTTATTTTCGTTCCAGTAAATTCTTTTTAATTCTTAACCTTTTTGTAATTTTAAAGATCTCGGTAAATATGTATGTCGGTGAATTGTATCTCGATAAATGTCGGTAACTTGTTGTCGGTGAATATGCCGCAACCCAGCTTTCCCCTTGTTTTATTTTTCTCTGAAAACTGAGCCGTTTGGTCAAGCTGTCCGATAGTTGTTTACAATGTGCTGCACAGTGTTATTCCATTGATCTCCGACTGCTTCCCACAGCTGGTCAGTGTTCTCAACTTTTCTCCATACCGGTTCGGCCTTAATATGCACCCAAATGTGTCTCTATGGTGTTAAGATCCTTCATATGATGGAAAGTGCTTAGCACATTCTTTGCACAGGAGTGTATGGAATTAAACGATGGATAATTTTATATCCGACAGAATATGATAATTATAATGACATTTGTTAGATGAGGGCTTATATTTGCCCGGCGCCGGTGTAAGCGACTGCTAAACTAGCGGCGTAAATGTGAATAAACGGAGTTTGTTTCTTTATTCACATTCACATTTACGATTTAGGCCGCTTGTTTAGTAGTCGCTCACACCGGCGCCGGGCAAATATAGGCTCTCATCTAATAAATGTCATTATAATTATCACAGGAGTGTATACGTTAATACAGTTAAATTTGTTTCCCTCAAAATACGTTAAATAGCTGAAGAAAGTAGCCTGATTCAGTTATTAGCTCAATTTTGATCTGACATTTTTCATGTATAATGTTCAATCTTTGAGAAAGCGTAGCGTTAAGGGCACAAACAAGGAAAGGAGATTATGTTGACAATAAATATCTCTTGTGTAAAATAGATGTATTTTCCATCATTAGGCTACGGACTTATTGACGAACCTATGCAAGTTTTGAAACGATCTTGTCTGGACCAAGTTAACTTTACTGAATGTTAAAAGATAAAACAAAACCAAGGATATAAATGAAACCCCATTAATCATCTGTAAGCATATTTAATTATAAAAAGTATTAATAAAGTTATCAAATGAACGCTTCCGTTCAACGAAGTATTATCTTTGTTTTTATTTAACATTTGTGTGTGAATATCAGTTTCCGTGGTTAGACGATAGAACACTAAAAAAAACTTGAAATGTTTGACTGAAGTTTAAGTGAGGATACAATTTCAGAGAAAGAAAAAATCATACGAAGACAGGATTTGTGTGAAAACGATTATAGAATCATTAGGGTAAGTAACTACCACATTCCCACTACGCACACCTTCTGCCAC
>VCCN01005666.1:1478219-1496317 GCA_006491835.1 Architeuthis dux | reverse complement strand
TTAGCAACGGTTGCTAGGCAATATTTTCAACTTAGCAACAAGCCAATATGCCTTCGTAAATAGTCTTTCAGTATTTAGGTTTGATAAACACTTCAGGATATTTTAAGTTCATCTTTATTGACAACAAAACACAACCAGGACAAAGTATTTAGTCAAACAAATCATGAAAATAATAATGTGCATTTTCATTTAAACTAACATAAGAGAGGATCATCGGCCGTACTTAATCTAGAATCGGTACATGTTTTGTTATCTAGGTGATATAAATATTGAGTTAAAAATAAACGATTCATTATCATTGTCAGAATCACATGGTTTTCAGATATATTGTCTTGGAGGACATAATATTAAGATGTCATTTGCAATCACAGTTACCTCGGCATGTGCAATAGATAGTACATTCAAGTTGGGAACAGGCACATTTACAGTGTGTGCACAGATTCCTGCATCTACAATTCATAAGTTCTAGACAAGAAGCACTGGCTTGAGAGAGATTGTGTAGCAACACGTTTCCGGTGGTCTTCCGTCTGTTCATGGTGGAGTGATTGTACAGTTTTTTGTGTTTTGCCAACTATCGAGGACTCGGATTCAGAAATGACACGCACAAGTTTTGGGTCAGCTACTGCCCAACACAAGAGAGAATTTGTATCCTGTCTAAAACTGATGATTCCACCTTCCATCTTTCATCGCGCCATTGTTTTGTTCATGGTCAATGGCAATCAAAGAGAATCTTTGTTTAGATTTGGCCAACTTTCCATTTCCAAACTGTCTGGCAACATTGGGATGAGTCGTATCAAGGCTGCACATATATCTGACATGAACTGGCATCCGGCGAGCGTAGTATTAGTATAGTTGAGACTAAAGAACCAACGTGTCAGTTTCGTCACATGACAAAGTTTCCTGTGCGTGCAGAGCGAACAAATGTTGGGGTAAGAAGTTCAAGCTCGATGTGAACCAATAAAGAAATTGGGGAGGATCCTCCTCAGGATCACTTGCTGTGTGCTCCTGGTGTGCTTTCTTTAGTAGAATGTACAGATGTGCATGTCTTGTGCGAGTAATGTGGGATGCTGTCAAACACGATTGAGCTACCGCTGCAGTGGCAAGATGTGCCTCCTGGAGGGCTTCTACCCGGCCACTGCCTTCCAACCAACGACCCAGCAGTTTATAAGAGGTAGGCTCGGTGTGAAAGCCTCCAAGACATGCCCATGGAGGACATCATGTGACAGCGTTAGGCCATTTTTGGTGATTGGATTTATGTCCAAGGGATATGTTAAATGTAAAACAATCAGTTTCAAGAAACTAAGCAGTTGCTATGGTAACTGGCTTACCTGACAAACACTACTGGTTACTGTCAGCATTTCTCTGTTTTGGAAATGAGCTGAAGCGTCAAAGATTATTATCAGAATAAAATTCAAATAGACTGTTGCTATGGTACATACATTGCCTAAAAGCCATATCCACCTCGCTTTTTGTATTTAAGTGCATATTTTCCTTTGAACACACAATGGTTTTAGTCAGTTTTGCTTAAGAAATGAGCCGAAAAAGCAAAGATAACTGATTTTTAAGCGTACATACGTAGTTGCCATGGAAAATGAATTCCTTAGTAACCTCTGCTATGGACAGACAGTTTAGGATTTCCGCCATATCTGAAAATGATTAGTACCTATCAAAGAATATTCCATGCTTTAATCAACAACTGAGCAAATTTTGCACCGGACGCCTGGACTATTGTCATCACGGTGTGATTGTCCTGCTCTGATGAACCATCGAGTTGGACGATGGCTCTGTATTGTATCCAGGAAGTATTGGCTCATCCTGGATGGTTTGTAGGAATCTGTTCAGCAGGGATTGAATCTTCGATATTGTAGTTTCTGCTGGAACATTTCTCATTTTATCTGGAAGGGAGTTGAACAGGATTTTGAGATTTGGTGAAAATAAATATTTCAAATGTAAACATTTGTTTCGTAAAGTAAGGATCAGAACAAGTTACTCGGATGAAATTCACATCCATTCTGGTAGATAATAATCTTGATAAAAGTTCTTTCTTCCTCTTTTACTATTTATTCATGCAAACAGTCTTTTGGCAGCATGCCCTGTTGAAGGTGATCAATTAAAAATATTGGGAAAAGGGGTGATCAATGAACAGTTTGTAAGCAGATTGGATTCAATGTAGATAACACATTAAACTAACAATTACAGGTTTGATGATTTGGTAGAATCTGCCCCTAATATTCAATTAAAGCAGTCTTTGATTTAGTGGGAATATATTTTAGCTGGGTCATTGCTTTGAAGAATCCATAAGGTTAGCAATCCTGTTTTAAAAGCCTCAGGACACGACGAAAACGTGTCTTCTCAGTCAGAAGCAGTTCCTATAAGCGACATACGAAAATCCCAGTAGTCATTCTGTAGTTTGACTTCCAGAAGAGTTAATTTCTACGGATCATCACGGTGTGATTGTCCTCTGTCCTGCTCTGATGAACCATCGAGTTGGACGATGGCTCTGTATTGTATCCAAGAAGCATCGGCTCATCCCGGATGGTTTGTAGGAATCTGTCCAGCAGGGATTGAATCTCCGATATTGTAGTTTCTGCTGGAACATTTCTCATTTCACCTGGAAGGGAGTTGAACAAGTCGTGATACACGCGACCTATAGCTGCTATTATGCAAAGTTTTAGCATGTTCACTGCTGATTTTCATCGCAGGGGGTGGGGGGACTAGATTTCTACCACGTCTGTTAGACCATTTGAATTGTAGTCCGATGTTGGGCACTAGTTTTTTTTAGTATTTTGAACGCATATAGAATGTCGTATCTTTCCCTCCATCTCTCCAGGCTGTAGATTAAAAAATATTTTTAGACGTTGATGGTTTTTGCACAGATTCGATTTTATTAATATCACCTGTTTTGTATGGACTGGAGATGATGGATCCATACTGAAGGATTGGAATCACTAATGATTTAAATAGCACCATCATGGGTGCTTGATCTCTTGTGATGAATGCGCTGAGGATTAAACCGGCTATTGATCTCGCCTTTGTTGACATTTGTGTGATCAGTAAAGTCGCCAGTATTGTTAAAGATGACGCCCACATCCTTTACAGTTGCGTTTCCTGGTAGATTAATTCCATCTGGTGTTGTGTATTTAATTTTAGCTTTTAGCTTTTCATTCTTCCCTATTTTAAGCACTTCAAACTTGTCGAAGGTCATCAGATTTTCTTTAGTCAAAGTGAAGAGTTTGTGGAGGTCATCTTTTACAATGCAACCATCTGTTTTGTTCTGCATTAGCTTTGATATTTAACTATCTTCTGCCTAGGATATTAGAAGACATCATCAGATATAGATTTTTATGTCCGAAATATAGATGAGGAATAATACTGGGACTAGTATTGTTCCCCGAGGCACACCTCTTATTATTTCTGATGGGTTTGATACCATTTCCCGACATTTCCTGATACCGAGTTTAAGTTTTTGTAATAGGATTGATATGTTCATTTTATCGAATGCGTTGGAATAATCTAAGATTATATCTATATTATATTTCTGTTCTGGATTGATGTTCCATAAATTGAGATACTGTAGACCTGCCTGACCTAAACCCATGCTGTGAATCGGGGATTGCATCAGTTAATTCTGAGTTTGTCTATGGTGCAGATGGGTGATACTGGGTGGTAATTCACGTGTTGAGATTTGTCTCTACCTCTGTGAAAGCTGTGTTTGCTTTTTATTTGGTTCCTTGTTGGTCATTGGGTGAATTGACCATTATGATTCTTAGTGGAGTGGCGAGTTCTTCTTTGCACTTGTGTAGAATTATGGATCGGAATTGATCAGGACCTGGAGCACTGTTGTCAAACGCTGGAGTTGACCTTGTTTCCTACCGTCACAAGAACAAGAACAATCCTCATCAAAATTAGGGGTGTAAACCGATGTGTAAAATTCACATTCCCCTACCGTGATTTGTGGAAAATTGGGCTACGGAAATGATTCAATTTTTTGGTGGATCCATACACAATTGTTTCTCCTGACAATGGCATTGGCAGAGGTATGCGCTCTTTGAGTGATTTCTAGTTTTTAATCACAATTTAACTCGGGCCGACGCGACAGTGTTTGTTTTGGTTTTAGTAGAGCGATTACTTTGGTTTCCAGCTAGTATGTATATGCATATTGAACGGAAAATACGGGTTAAGTTTAGCATTATAGTTACATTATAAATAGAACCCCCCTCTAAAACCCTTTTAAAGATTTCTCAAAACTTTTTACTTTAGAACATTCCCATGGGTCCATTTAGTATGCATGCCAAATTTGGTTGAGCTGCGCCAATGTTTGAGGGGGACACAGTGGTCATTGACTCAAATCTTTAATCTGTAAAGACATTGACGCATCAGAAATTACACCGAAATTACACCACTTTTCTCCACTTTTACCAAAAATAAACATAATTGTTTTACTAATACTACTAGTAAACTCAACAGAAACCAAAAACAAACACTTCCGGCAGTGATTTCTTTTTTTAAAAGCTACAAAACAACTAAAAGTTAATGTGAATAGTTGTCAAAAATGACTAAACATGGTTTACAATACTTCATCTGATAAAAATAAATAATAAAATAATCGCTTTACTAATACTTCTAGTACATAAACCAAAACACAACTGACCGAAGTTATAGATTCGCTCAATTGTCTCACGCTCATTTGTCCCCGCTCATTTTTCGGCCAACCGTATTCTTGACAGACACTTTGTTGAGCAAGGAGTTAAACCTCTATAGAGGCGCAAATTATTTCTTAATCGAGTACCCCTGATACATATGCTGCTCTGATTTTACGCCGGTTGACAATAACGCCGGTTTGAAATTTGCCCAAATTCTTTTTCATTTTGGTGATTCAGGTAGTATTTTATTGGTTTATTTTATATATTAGAATAATAAATTAATCATATTTATTAGTAAAAACTTATATTAACATGCTTATATAACGGATTTATTTTGCGCCGATTTCGTTTACGCCGTCTCCTTTAAGAACGCATCCCGGCGTAAAATCAAGGCAGCCTGTGTTATATATATATATATATATACTCTAATAATGAACAGTGTGATATTCTTGGTTCGCTGTCCGTAACACTTGACTCTTCCACTCAGGGGTAACATTTTTCTTGATAGAAATATCTCCTACCCACCATTTAAACTATGGACTCTTTAAGAAAACACCCCAATCCAAATATACCCGTGAATTTCTTCACTGGGATTAACGAATAGATCAGGATCATATGGAAAGAAAAGATAGGTCAGAACACACGTCGTATAGCAATGATCAGCAAGCTAAACCTGGTGGCCGTTGTTAGTGGGTTCGATCGTCTTTGGATCTACTGATATGTTAATAAATATAAAAAAACTTTAAAAAAGAAAAACAGACCAACACGTACGTTGTATACAAAATGTTCAGAAGCTAATCTTGCTGGTCGTTAGTGGGTTCAATCCTCATCGGACCTACCCGTATAGATGGTCTGATACCAACTCATGCTAAGTTGATACATACTTAGATAATGAACAGTGTGACATTTTTATTTTTCTATCCGTAAAACTAGACTCTTCCACTCAGGGGTAACATTTTGCTGATCAAATTACTTCCTACCCACGAGGTAAATATGAACTCTTTAACAGAAACACATTCACAACTTTTTTTTTCTTAAAAAATCCTTTCATAGAAATTCAAATATAACCGTGAATTGTTTTTGTCACGGGTATTAATTATACCTTCTTTTCCAGAGCTAGTTAAAAATTAGAGCAGAGCAATTTAAAAAATACTGTAAGCAAATCAAAATCTACCGCATGCACATTACTGTCGACATCGAGAGCCACACTATATTCGTGCCTAAATACGAACGTGAGAATGGAGAAGTCAACAGTGTAGCATTAAAAAAACTCCTGCCTACCATGAGAACTTCGTTAGCTCAGTCGGTTAGAGCTGTACCTGCGTATCCAGGGTGGACGCGGGTTCGATCCCCGCACGGAGTTCGTTTCTTTATTCACATTTACGATTTAGGCCGGCCATTTAGCAGTCGCTCACTACGACGCCGGGCAAATATAGGTTCTCAACTAATAAATGTCATTATAATTATCATAGACTACTACAAGCAAATTAAAATCTAAGGCGAGCAATTTAAAAAATGAAGCAAGAAAATTAAAAACGACGGCAAGAAAACAGAATCGATGAACATGAATAATCAAATACTGATTACTGCTTCAATCGCTGCAAATGTTCATTTTTTTCAAGTAAATTTAGTTGAAACTTGTCTCGTAATAACATTCACGGGCCTTTTTTATTTATCTCCGCCAACCCCAAGAGCTAACGCCCATAACTTTAAAGTACGACTAGAGCTCCCACCCCCAAATGAAAGTGCATTTTCTTTCTGGCCGAAAAAGACCCAAGATGCTGGGCCTGTATCGTTAGTCCCCGCAACGAAAATCCTATTCCTAACTCTAACCTCTAACTCGTACATCTTTTTAGTTAGGTTCCAGATCACAAGACTGACCATTCGAGGGAAAGGACAGTCTTGCATATCTTTTTAGTTAGGTTCCAGATCACAAGACTGACCATTCGAGAGAAAGGACAGTCTTGCATATCTTTTTAGTTAGGTTCCAGATCACAAGACTGACCATTCGAGAGAAAGGACAGTCTTGCATATCTTTTTAGTTAGGTTCCAGATCACAAGACTGGCCATTCGAGAGAAAGGACAGTCTTGCATATCTTTTTAGTTGGGTTCCAGATAAGTCAAGTTGTCAGATTTTTGCAACATTACCCGAAAAAGAGGCTAATGCTGTCAAAAGTTTGAAATAAGAAAAGATTAGCAATATACCGCACAGTATTTTAGGGTTTCTTCGTTACCCCCGCCAAACCAAAATTTGCCTATGGGAATAGATGTTTTAAGTTTGTTTCGTTAAAAAATGCAATTTAATTTTTGAGTGGGGGAGTTGTACTTTAAAACTATGGGCATTAGCTCAGTGGGGGGCTAAATAAAAAGGTCTATGAATTTTATTCAGAGACAAATTTCAACTAATTTGAATTTTTTTTAAATTACCGTTTGCAGCGATTCATGTTCATTGTTTCAGTTTTCGTGTCGTTGTTTTTAATTTGCTCGCAGTATTTTTTAAATTTTGCTCGCTGTTTTTTGGGGTAGTTCTTTTTATTTGCTTACTCTATTTTTTAACTAGAGTAGCTCGGGCAAAGGTATAATATTATCATGATAGGATGTATATATAAAATGAGTGACTTTACTTTGCAAGGGAGATAAATCAGTATTATACATTTCGTAGTTACTTCCCTTGTATAGATATCAGAGTTGTCTGCCTTGTTTTAAGTCAAACTTTTTTGCTCAATAAACATTTCAATGTTTTCGGAGATATGCAAATTAACTCTGATAAACCTTGACCTTGGTAATACAGTGGTACTGAAGCGAGAATAGGGTAGTAATTCTATTATGGCTGATTCCAACTAATGTCTTCAGAACGAGATGTTTAAAACATTTTTTTTTAAAATAGAGGAAGTATTATAAATCATTATTTAAAAGAACGTATGACTACTTTTTACCTTCATCTTAAAAGTTTTAAAAAGCAACTAATACAATTAAAATGATGGTAAAAACGTTGTAATAATAATTTTAAAATAATAAAGATGTTTGAAAGCTTACGACTCGGCCACTAATCTCCGTTCAGAAAAGACATAGTTTTCAGAAACAAAAAAGGCTGTATGCTTATGTCTGACTCGCTCTCATTTATGTTGCTGTAACGATGCTAAAATAATTCATCCCCACTATGTAACCAGCGGTGGATTATCCATTAGGCTGGGTAGGTTTAAACCTATGGGTCTAGATGGGAGGAGTGCCGAAAGAGCAAAAAATAGTTTGAGTATACACGTGAGTATTTTTATTCTATAATTGATTCATATAACTTTATGATATAATACTGTATCGCCCATAAATGAGTACACCCTACCACCTTTTAATAGAGAGTTAATTGTCTTCTAAACCAAATATAGCAGGATTTTATTATATCAAAACGGATATTATCAGGTATCATTTATGAACAAACTCTCCAGCATTAAAACTCTGTCGCCAAAAATATGAATATGTTGCCGTCCAAAAATGAGCACACCCCTACGAAAAAAGGTTTTCATTCTATATAGTAAGTATATCTTTGAAACATTATTGGGGATTGAAATAAATTTGAATATAGAGTACGTAATGTTAAAAATAGTCCTTATAAAGACAGTTTTCAGTGTACAGACGTTTAGTTCAGTAATGGCTCAACAAGGGAAATAACTCTCGTACAGTCTGAAGGAACGTGTTATTTATTTCCACAAGCAGAACTCATTTATGGGCGATACTGTACATATCTACAAGGATGGGGGTGGCAAACTCGTGGGGCGGGGGGTCTTACTAGAGATCAGCCTGGGGGAGGGACGAGTGGTAGTTAAATCGTCACTGGATGCAACCATATATTGGTAGTATTTTGAAGATTCCATGAACTACTAGTGTAACGCCACTGAATTAATTACAAAGAGGGCGACTGGTATGGATAGCTACTGTTATATCAGTGATGAGAAAAGATAAATAGTAATACGAGACATCCAATACCTTCAAATGGGGGAAAAATCGTTGGGAAAGATAGAGAAGATGTTAGAAGCACTGATGGGTTTGATTTGGCGTAACCGTTTGGGCGTCAAACGTATTTTGGTGTCAGCCCTTTTGGCGACGTACGTTTTAGCGTTAAGAACATTTTTTTATTTGTAAATCTGCCTTTAGGGATTTTTTTAATGGAACATAATTACAAAATACCTGTTATTAATTGAGTTAGATGATATAGACATATTTGGAAACAGGAAAACTCGTTTAGATGTTTGCTCACGCTACATGATCCTTCATCTGTAGACTATTTACTCGAATACAATGCGATCTTGAATATAATGCGACCCCCACTTTTTGTAACTAAAAATCAGTAATATATTATATTCTATTATATAATGCGACCCCCTGAGTACAGCAATAGTTATTTATATTTTTAAGAGACCAACGTAATAACGTTGAAAATGTTAAAACACAAAAACTAAATTTGAAAATGATTGTGATAATTAACAGAAACTAGCGATTGAAATGGGGGTGTACGTGGAGGTATGGCGTATACCTACTTCCCAATTTCCAGGGTTTTTTTGTATGTTCAATGTCTACGAATGGAGACATTGCCATATAGCTAGTTCCCAAAACCCAGCCTTAAACCTTCAAAGAAGATATTTAATTATTGCAATACGTTTTAAAAAGATCTTTAAATAAAAATCTTAAAAGTATAAAGGTCCCCAACAGAAAATGGTTGAATCAGAACGAGTGTTAGTTGTTTATTAGGACCGTTAACTCCGAGATACCCGATTTTTAAAAAATTCAAACGATAAAATTCTTAAAAATGTTACTAATTTTCAATAATTAGGTGCCCAAGAACCTGTATAACAATGTTCATTCTAATTGATTCAGCAGTTCCAAAGTTCAATATTTTTTGCATGTTGACATATGGTTATTTACATATAAAATGCAAACAAACAATAGGATCGATCCTAACTCAATTCAATTCCTGGGGTTTTGTCAACATTATAGCCAAATTTCAGCAAAATCGGTCAAGTTTGTGAAATCTTCCCATCTGTAAACAAAAACAACACGACGACGACAGACTGACACACATAGTGAATGATAGTCCCTGGCTTTTTTTTCTGCCGGAGACAAAAGTGCGCAGATGTATCTGACAATGAATAAGATGAATGGATAGCAAAATTAAGTGTTTATTTTACCGTATGTACATGGTTGAAATGGTTGTCTGCAGAGCGTTCAGTTTATTGAATAATGTATTAAGTTCTGCGTTGAATTTCAAAAATGCTCATAAAAGTAAGTGTGCCGCCCCGGGACGTATGCGTTGGTGTGTGAATAACTCGGACTTGGGTAGTGTTATTTGAGAGAGAGCTATCAAACTTGTTAAAAGATGAATGGGCGCATTGTTGATGAACAGCTGAGGGACATCTTTCTGTTGTCACCTCAGATGTGTGTTTATAAAGGCTTGGATAGGCTTTTTATTTTGCTGTCAAATTTTGTTGGTTACTGAAAGTGCTTTCTAAATTCCTAAATGAAATTGTCATTTCTTACTCGACTCTAGACAAGTGGACATGGCCACAATAAACGAACATGATACAAGAAAATCGACCCTTTGACTTGCCCGTACAAGAACTGACAGTAATGCACGAGGGGCGTAGCTGGGGGAAGTGGGGGCTATTTTAACACAACTCCCCAACCTACCCCGGACGCCGAAAGCTTCATAAATAGTAGTTCACCTACTTCTACTGACATTGGACAACAACAAATCTCACTAAATCTTTGAGGGGGGCCTCTCAAGGAGCCAAGCCCCCCCGGGCCCCCAAATATCTAGCTAATGCACTCATTAATCTGTCACTCGTCAATCTGTCACCATTATTTTGATTAGAATCCAAGGTGGCGACCTTTTTGAGCACACCTGGTAGAACAGCCTAGAGACAACCTCTTAACAAGGTCCCAGATTTGTATCGCGATATTAGCTGGGCCACACCTATTACAAATAGATAAAAGCAATATAGTCAATTGCACAAAAGATCAAAATAGTAACTTACAGTGACACTATTAACAATTCCAATATCGATCAGACCTGAAATAATTAACAAATCGCAGATTTTACATTTAGCTATTTAGTATACCTACTATCATAGAAAGTATGTTTAAAGTAACACTGGGGACAGCTTTTTACTGAATTGGTGCAAAAATGTACCACCAGTTAGGAGACACAACGATTGTACATTAAAGACATAAACATATGTGCATTGCAACGAAGTCCAAGGGAAATACTTCTTTGCAGTGATTGATTTATACTTCTAGTTGACCGTCATTTATCTCCGCTGCTGCGATCATAAAACGATTTAAATTCTTATTTGCTAACCATGGAACCTCTTGTTGGGTTTTAATCCCTTGGTAATAGGAATTAAATCATTCAAATGCATAATAACCCAGACTGAAAATATACACTCAAATAAAAGGTACGTTAGAACTTAGGACTGCTAAGGGGTACACGCTGCGGACGAAATACCGACCATGGTCTATGCTACTAAATAAAGAGTTGATAAAGCGTTGGATCACTTTATCTAGCCTTGGGTCGTGCTACTCTTCTGTACCAGCTCCGATTACAATGTCGTCCGACATGTCGTCTGCTCCTGGGCAGTCTCTGATGATTTTGGCTGATTATTTATTGGAATTTCTCTGAGGCCATGTTTACTCCAAACAGGAGCATTTGTATCTGTAGAGTCCACCCTGGAGCGGCGAAGGGGGTGATCTCTCTTGAATCAGGATGGCCTTCTATTTGGTGATACGCCATGTTGAGGTCAATTTTTGAGAAATATTTTCCTCCGGCCATTTCTTGAATAGATTCCTCAATAGTGGGTACAGGATGGCGTTCACGGATGATGGCTTCGTTGACTCTTCGCATGCATAATCTGACACACACCCCCCGTGCTTCTCTTTATCTTCACGCCTAATCTCCACAGTTATTAGTGGATTAACCCACTTAGCGGGTTCTGTAACTCGTTCTATGACATCTAGATCTACTAACTCTTGAGGTTTGTCGATAACACGTCGTCGTCGGTTAAATGGAATTCCATGTACTGGCTCAATAACAGGAGTGACATTTAGGTCTATGTTGTGTTTGAGTTGATAGTTCTTGAGTTTCCCCAACTCAGTGAAGACTTGTGGATATTTTGCGCATAGACTTGATCATCGGCTTCAGAACAGCGCAGGATGTTAGCATCGATGCTAGGAGTCCTAACGTTTTGCTTGTTCTACCGCTTCTATAAGTAATGCTTGGTCTTGTGGTACAACGAAGAATGGAGGGGGTGACATGGGATCGTTCAGTGTTGGGAACCTGCAACCACTAGCATGCATTTCCCCCCAAGTGGAAGGGGTTGTTTGCTAGCGTCTGGGTATAGTTTTGTAGATGTGGGTTGAATGAAAAAGTATGAATTATGAGGATAGGCTAAAAGTGTTAGGATTAACATTAGAAAATAGGAGGGATCGGGGAGACTTAATAGAAATGTTTAAGATTATGTGTGGTTTAGAATTAGTAAACCCGGGTGTATTTTTTATTAGAAGGGAGTACAAGGGACTGAGACGTCACACATATACGGTAGAAGTAGATTGAATATCAGAAAATTCTTTTTAGCAATAGTTGTAGGACTTTGGAATAGATAACCGGAATATGTAGTGCTATCAAGAGATATAAATGATTTTAAGAAGAATTATGATGTTTATTACACCACCGCAAAGGTTTAAGGCCCTAGATATTGTGTAAATATGATTATTATGTGTGCTTGTATATACAAATTTTTTTTTTCACACTAAAATAAAATGTTCTTCATGTCCAGCCTTCTCTAGCTTCTCAAAGTCCCCCACTGATAGCGTGTTATGATGGGAGCTCCCGAGTCTATCGCTAGGGATACGATATTGTTGTTAAGCTGTAGGTCTATGATGTATTCTGTTCCCGATATTTTGAACAAATAGAGGTTGCCATTGAAGTCATCATCAGTGTCGTCAGCGTTTTCCCTTTCCTCCCGTCAGCAATAATACAGCTCTCTTCCTTTCTCCTGTGACATCTGAGACTGTAATGAATCTTTCCAGCTCCGCTTTCCAATTTTCCCATCTCGGATCTAAGGTTTCTGGTTCTCCAACTGTATCTATCTGCGTGGGTGGTGACGACAAACCACCAACTGCAAGTACAGCGTTGGCCATTTTTACACTGGTTTGGCAAATCAAAGAGTTAGGGCGACGGTCGTATCCATAGAAATCCTCTAACAGAAATCTACTCCCAGAATTGAATCTGGTATTTATCTTTGTTCCTGTGCTATGTGTGCCTAATTCAGAACATTAAATGTTTTGGAAAACTAAAGGAAGATAAGTCTTATTATCTTATTAGTGGCGTCAAATTTCCAGTGAAGACTTTAGTTCTGACATTTTGGGTGCGTAGAAATCCCCCCAACGTCCTTTTCGTCTTCCGTGTCTAACACGTAATCGGCGTTGTTACACCCGCCCCCTCGATGTTCAAGGTTCGTCCACAGCTGAAAGAAACGGCTCATTTTCTTTCCATAGCTTCCATAAATGTACCTGTCGGAAACATCATTGCATCACCCTCGTCGTTAGTTGTAACAAACGACATTCAGTTTTAGATAATCGTATTTATTTAACATTAATACACATCCGCCATCTTGGTCCGTAACTAACCTTTCTTAAATCTCGTTATCGTGTGATTACTATCAATGATGCAATTCTCGCTGCCGCAAGACTATTATCAATACAATAGAACCGCAAGGTTAAATGAACACAATGGGGGGAATATGTTGGAAAATAAAACGTGTTTGTGTTTCAGATTTTACCACATTCACAGATACTAGACCACAGAGTTCCACATTGCAAACAAAGAAACAGCCAACTATCACATTATGCGACACTATTCAAATAAAAAATATACAGAGTATTTATATAGGGTAACGTAAAATGTATTTATATAGGGTAACGTAAAATGTATTTATATAGGGTAACGTAAAAAGTATTTATATTTGGTAACGTAAAAAGTTAATTCAGTTAATCAATTAAAAATAGAATATATTTTTAAAAATGTTGAACGCTTTCTTTATTGAACAATATTTTTACCGTTTTGTTCCTCTACCTTCTGCCATCTTTCGGTCAACCTTATAATTCCGCCTTCCCAGAACCTTTAATCTTTCTGAGCAAAAAAAAAAACTGCTTTAGGTGCCCTTTGCAGTCTTTCAGGGAATTGATTTTTCTTTTCATTAAGATAATTCTGTATAATACAGAATGGTATACATACAACAGTGGGGTCCAACGATTTGAGACAAAAGGGTTATTTCCCTTGAATACACGGACATAGAGGAAAATAATCCCTTACTTAAAAATTGTTTTCGATCACGCAAGACGAGGTTAGAAAACAACAAAAAAGGAAAGATAAAAATGCGTATCAAGTATAAAAAACTAAAAAAAACTTCCTACAGCTCATCACAAATAAATTTCTTTTTATTTAAGACTATTTCAAAGACAAAACTAAGTAAATTCGTGACGTAAATCATTTTAAGACAAATCATAACCGTGTTTGTTCAACAGTTTTGTGACACGTGACTGATCATTCTAAAATTATTTTAATACGTAGAAAACAATTAAATAACAATGACTTGAGACACAATTTTATACAATGTCATGTTATAATTTATTGTAATAGTTTATTTTAATACAACATTGTAGCTAGTAAATATAACTAGCAACAGACTGTTCAAACAAAAACTTCAGCTATCTATGGAATAGTTTTTTTAAATACTAGCTTTTTTAAAATTTTAATTTAATTATTTTAATTTAATTTTTTTAAAGTTTTGTCTTTGAAATAGTCTTAAATAAAAGCAAATTTATTTGCGATGAACTATATGAAGATACATCTTTTTCGTTGTTTTCTAATCTCGTCTTGCGCGATCGAAAACAATTTTTAAATAAGGGATTATTTTCGCCCATGTCCGTGTATTCAAGGGAAATAACTTTTTTGTCTTAAATCTTTGGAACCCACCGTTGTATGTGTAACTACAGACGAAATGATAATCCGAAATTACAGCATAATGAATACAGCGGATGGGTCAACATTTCCCAGCCAAGCTGTGGCAAGTTTTGCCTGGTCCCCAAAGAAACATGAGGTTTAGTGTTACCTTGATGGAATATTAAGCCCTTTCTGTTTAACTAATTGCGGACGCTTTCGGTCAATTGATGCTTTCAATTGATCTAATTGGGAGCACTACTTATTCGAATCAATCGTTTGCTTCTTCGGAAGCGGCTCATGGCAGAGCATTATGAATACAAAGAAGAAAGGTGGTGAACGCTCGGAAGGAAGAAATTATGTTAGTCAAGAATTGTTCCTATCCTGACAAAACATCATGGAAATTTGGTATAACGAAAAAGATTCAGCATTTGTGTCGCATTCAAGAGCAATTTTCGCATCGATAGATAAAAAATACATGTCTGTTTAGTCACTCAATAGAAACCGTCACGTGACCAACATCTTTTGGCAGCATGTGTTGAGGGTGATCAATGAATAAGTTACTTCTCTCGCCTTTTTGTTGGGCAGTGATCAGTAAAAAAAAAAGTCTTGATTTTCAACAATCAAGCGTAAATAATAATTAATGTTTAAATTTTCAGCCCTCTAGCTCCATTGGTGCGGCTTGCACGCGTGATACATAGCCAGACCAGCTCAAAAACTGAAGAAACTTATACTGACAATCTTTGTGAACGGTTTCTAATAGTAAACACACGTTGTGCCACAGCCAATGATCTTCAGTCATGGTGTTGTTTTTCAACTACTAACACAACTCGCTGTTCTATGGTTGATAGCAGCCCCCGCTTTATTCGGATGTATAATAGAGAGAAAGAGAGGTCGAACAATGAAGGGACGTGGTTTATTTCAAATCGTCTGACTACATGAACAGGCGAGGAAAAGCACCTTCGAGTGAATCCTAACTAGTTATTCCCAGTCCAAATTTCCACCAGTCTCTGGCGACGTATCCTTGGTTACGTGATCCAGCAATGTGTCACGTCTTCCTTTAATAGCATCATATTACTGTTAATCATCAGACCTCGAGTGGCCTGAAGAAAGCAAACGCCATTAAATGTAGGATTGATCAAATTTCAACGACCACTACAAAATAAGTCCCATTGACGGCCAACTCACCACCAACACATCATATTTCCTCATTTAAACACTTTGTGCCTTTACATATGCTGATAACATTGGCATATCAAAAACATGAACTTTTTATTTCTCATTTTCTTTTGTATCTGCGTGGTAGATAAACCCAATATTGTCTCAATGTTTAGTTATGAATTTCTGGAGAATTCTTTTCTTTCATTAGAAAATAGCAATTGTTTCTGAATGGAAAAATTAGGTAGTCTTCGTTATATATTTTTAATATTGTACTTCGCAAACATCAGATATTGGCATTGTTTTGTTATGGTTCATAGGTCTTCATTTGAATATTTAAAGGACCAATCTAATTCATCAGCAGGAAATTTGTAGCGTTAATAATACTGACCACGAATATATCCCTGAGGAAGGAAGGATCCATGATGCACAGTTGCAGATTAAATGTCTGCAGTTATAAAATTTTAAAAAGTAAAGCAAGTAGTCCGGGGGCCAGCAGGGGTTACCGTGCCCCCCCCCCCTGATTCTAGATTTAGGGTACCAGCATTTCAGAAAAAAGATGCTCCCAAGAAAAAAGTTGGGAAGAACTACCTCATTTGCCTAAAACAAAATGGCCGCCAGCACACACCAAAAAAGACAATTTCATATCTGAGTAATTTAAAGGGCTAAATCATGGTTTTCAGACATGAGGAATTCAAAAATCCACTTTATTTTACCATAAAATAATTAATTTATAGGTATTTCAAGTATACTTTATAGGCAAAATTGTGGATTTAATTCACGAAGTATATATATATATAGTTGGAAATGTGTATCTTGCCAATTTGTATCTATTGAGCTTTAAAAGTTACAGCCCAAAACGTGAAGCTAAGTATTCAGCATTTTACGAGAAAACTTCAAAAGGTCCAAATTCTATGGATCGTCGAATTAATACTTGATTGTGGTATATACATATATATATCGTTAGAAAGTGAATTCCATCAGTCTTCCAACGGTTTATGTTCCTAATATGTATATTTTGGGCTCAAAGAGTTACAGCCCAAAACGATGAAACCTTCAAGTACACAGTCCAAATTCTATGGACTGTGGAATTAATCTTTGATGGAAGTATATACATATATACATATATATATATATCGCTCGAAAGATAATTGTATCAGCTTCCCAACGATGCATGTTCCAATTTGTATCTGTTGGGATCAAAATGTTTCAGCCCAAAATCTGAAGCTAAGTGTTCCGCATTTTGCGACAAAGTCCACAGTCCAAATTCTATGAATCGTCGAATTAATTCTTGATTGTGGTATATACATACATATATCAAGTACAAGTACACATACACATCTATGTATTGTGGAATTAATTTCTGATGGCGGTATATACATATCGTTCTGATGGGGGTATATACATATCGTTTTATCAGGTTTCCAGCAGTGTATGTTCCCAATTTGCATCTGTTGGGCTTAAAAGGTCACAGCCCAAAACGTGCTGCTAGGTATTTAGCGTTTTACAGGGAAATTCTAACTTTATAGTCCACATTCTATGGATTGTGAATTTAATTCTTGATGGAGATTTTTCTTTGTATATATATATACCAACACCATTAGAGAATTTCATCAGCTATCCAGCAGTATATGTTCACAATTTGTAACTGTTGGGTTTACACACCAAAACGTGTAGCAAGGTATTCAGCATCCTACGAGAAGATTTCGTGTACACAGTCCAAAGTCTATAGTTGTGGAGGTATATACATATATATCGTTAGAAAGGAAATTTCCCCAGCTTCCAACGGTGTATATTGTCATTATTGTAAATTAACATTTTATGTCCAACAGCTACACCGTTAAAAAGCCGATAAACTCCCCTTTCTAACGATATATAGATGTATATACCTCCATCGGATATTAATGCCACAATCCATAGATGTAGGACTGTGTACTTGAGGTTTTGTCGTAAAATGCTCAACACGTTTTGGGCTGTGACTTTTTAAGCCAAAAAGATACAAATTGACAAGATACACTGACCGAAAGCTGTTAGAATTCTCTTTCTAACGTTATATATGTGTATACCTGCATCAAGAACGAATTCCACAATCCATAGAATTCTTGCGGTGTAATTGAAATTTCCTTGAAAAATGCTACATACCTAGCTTCACATTTTCGGCTGTCGCTCTTTTGGGATCAGTAGATACAAATTTATAACATTGCCCGTTGGAAAGCTGGTGAAATTACCTTTCTAACGAGATATATATAAATATATATGTTTGTGTGTACCTCCATCAAGGATTAATTCCACAATCCATAGGTTTTTGA
>VCCN01005666.1:1462612-1474190 GCA_006491835.1 Architeuthis dux | reverse complement strand
TTTCTTGCAAATTATTCTGAGTCTCCACATTGTCATTTCCGATAATACTGATAAATTGGGCCTTGTTAGCCTCGCTTCCTAAATATTCATCTCTTTCAGTTATTGCTTTCATACTTAAGTCAAAGCTGATTTCTTTCGTAGCATACTTAGAATCGCCTACCTCACGAGATGATGTTTTGGTACAATTCTCATGTCCACCTCGCTATCGGACCCTCTGTAATAGGTCTTCCATCCCTTAGACCTCCTGTTGACTTTAACAGGCCCATCAAATCTTGCTCAATGGTCTGATCACTAAAAGTTCAACTCCAATAAAATAACCTTTTCCTGTCTACATTTCATACAATTCCCCAGGAATCCTATTTTTCAACTCATCCAGTTGTTGCACATAGATTCTCAAACTTTTCGCGTAATGAATATTCCCAGCTGCATCTAAAATCGGAATCAACCTTTTAATGCTAAACACATGCAATTCATGATCTCCAGTACGCTCAGCAAATAATAGCATTCTTAGTATAGAAGTGTTCTCTAGGTAAGATTTTCAGAGTACGGCTGTCCCCATCATTCACCTCAGTAAGATCTGTTACCCTGTCCACCATAGGTTTCACGTGGGATAGTTCATGAACTGTCTTCGAATCCTGATGTATGTGTCCATCCGCATGCATCGTAGAACATACGTACACATATAATCGTAAAATCGATTTTAAATTGCCCCCCAGTCCCCAATAGGTGGGGCCCCAAAGAAGCTTTTTGAAGAGTAGTTCACCCACTGCAATTTCTACTATACCTCATTATACAATCGTCAGGGGCCAGCGACCCACCAGGTTGGTAACCACTGCATTAAATGTTGGAAGGGGACTCAAGGGGCTTATCCTCCGCCCTCCTCTCCCGGGCCCCAAAGTCTCTGCCCCCCCCCAGTATATAGGTTTTGTATCTTGTCTTAGACGCACATCTCTCCTGCATATTGAACTCGATCCCCTATTAACACCACTATTAGGCTAATCACGTTTGGTCGTTTACTGAACTACAAAGAAATTGTACTTACACCTTCAGATATGGAGGTTATACACTGTAACTCTTTACAGTACGTATGAGTTGGAGCTTATCAGATATGCTACACTAAACTATTCCCATAGGTTGCTTCCCTTTCACCCAGAAATGGCCTTTTTGTTAAGAGGTTCCCAGATGCTATTTATATCGATGCTCAGTCGAAAAGGCAATTTCTGGAAAACAGGTCACCCAAGGGAAGCAACTCTGAATTTGATACCGATGTATAGGAATATATATCATCTGAAGTTAGGAGAGCACTGGATAATTCCTAAAGGAATACAGTTAACTACGCAAATGCCTTCAGATGAGATCTGTCAGCGACAAATCAAGTGTGTAGAGTTTATATTAATTCATTAATTAGTCGCCCTACGGACAAGGTGTGTGGGTGTATGTGTGGAGTAGAAAGATTTAAGCCAAGCTAAAAAAAACCAGAAAAGATTGGCACATTTTTCGTATTAAAAGGAATCGTATTTCTTACGAGTGATAAAAGTAATATCCGATTGGACGAGCAGAATCCGCTGATTTATTCTATGTATCATTTCGAGAATATAGGGATAAAAGACCTTTAAAGATATTCTTGGATGTAACGTATTCTTCTTGCTGGTGGAAAGGATATTAGAACTCTCAGCAAAGTTTTTGGCAGACTAGAACTACAACCACAACTATGACAAATGTAAGATGTAGCAGGTGATCAGCTCATAGCATAAAACCAACCATGTGTGAAAGTAGGAAAAATCATAAAACTCGCCAGATGTGGAAGTATGACAAATTTTCGGGGCGGGGGGGATTATTATTTAAAAATACGACGAGAAAAATTATTTTTGGAGAATTTCTTTTCTTTGAAATCGTACAGATTTCAAAGAAAAATTATTTTTGGAGAATTTCTTTTATCTAATGATAAATCGTTAACTTCAGGGAGTGTCACTACTATACGTAGCCTTTAAGTATAAATACATTGTCAAGAAAGGCTGAGTCAATATAAACGTAGCCGTTACATGCCATTGGAGATAGTCTTTTGTCAAGAAAAGTTTAATAATGCCCCACCCAGATTGGCCAATAATATTAGACATACGTGAACTGCGCCTATACATAGGTAACTTAATGAGTCCGTGCCCAATGACAAAAATCATTCGATTTACAGAACAAAAATGTATTTTTCAACATAATCTCATTCCTTGTCAATGTAATTAACCTAACGCTTTTCCACATAGAACGAAAATTATACGGTGAATATTTCAGATCAAAATTTTGCTAATAACTGTCAGGTTACAGACGTAATGATTCACCCTCGTACATAAAGTCTTTCCTGGTTGGTGGAGATTCGTGTTGTAAAAAGATAGCAATGAAAATGCATTATATCCAGTGGCCTTGCTAGTTGTATGGTTAAAACGCCCTGTTCTTATTCATAGAAGCTGAGTAACTGCTGAATATGGAATTATCATAACTATACTGTCAAACACCAGTCCAAGTTGGAGTTGACTCTATCCCACCCCCACAACAAGAACAATCCTCACCTAATTCAGGGGAGTAAAATCTCCACTGTTTGTCTATCACGTCACGTTAAACCAAATCGATGTATAAAATTAACATTTCGCTATCGTGATTTGAAATCACAACTATGTGATTGGTAGGCGGATATTTTACCAACTGAGCTAAACTGACAAGTCTTATATATTTACGAATATTTATTATATATACAATACAAAAGTTACAGTAATCCTCTTCAGTCGCAATAGGAGTGGAGTTTGACACTGCAGCAGCCAGTCTTGTTTGTATCATTAGATTCATCATGGCACAGGCAAGTACAGGTTGTGTATCCAATCATCTACCCTTTGAAAAGACAGCATGAACGTGCACATATACCATGTTCTCTATCAGAAGCATCAGACATTTAATACAAACATGTTTTTCTATTGAAAGCGTTGCTTTGTATGTGGGACATACTGTCTAAATGGAAATGAAAGCCGGGACTGATAGTAATCAACCTTTACAGTATGTTTTCTATTGTGAGAAAACTCTATCCAATCATATGTAGTTTCACTGCTTAACATAGAAGGGATATTTGGAGGGCATCGCATCTAAAAGAGGAACTGGGAAAGAGAACGAATGGCCTTCTGTTGAACGCTGGTCGCATAGCAAGGTGAAGAAGGTATTTCTGTTATCCAAACTAAGATATCTAATTAATGATAACTTCCATTTTCATATTTTGCCAACAGCAGCAAGGAAAACAATCAAGCGCAAAGCACAAAATCGATCTGTACAATTAGAAACCGTCAACCAAAACTGTCAACTTTCTTCAGTTTTCAAGCTGGGCTGGCAGGCTATGTATGTGTGTATCACGAGCTAGAGGGCTGAAAATTTCAACATTTACTCCTTATGTCTAGAAAAAACCGAAATAGGTTTGTAATGGGGGCTTCAATTTACAATGTAAGTTTTTGCTAAATTGATCCCCTAGTTTGTGGCCGGTGTCATTCACGCTTGTTTTTGTTTTGTTTTGTTTTTTGTTGAAAATTCAGAATTCTTTAGTGATCAATGCCCAACGAAAGGCAAGAGAAGTAACTTATTCATTGATTGCTCCCTTTTTCCAATTTTTTTAATTGATCATCCCCGACACGGCATGCTGCCAAAAAGACGTTGGTTACGTGAAGGCCTCTACTGATTGATTATCCATACCTGTTATTCTAATGCTTTATAATACTGAAGGAGATAATCATTAATTAGGTTTCATTAAAAGAAGCTGTTCAAAAAGAATCCAATCTGCAGTTCGACCTCGATGGATTTTCAAATTTGCTTGCCGTATTTTTTAATTTGCTTGCCGTATTTTAAAATTTGCATGGCGTATTTTTTAATTTGCATGACGTATTTTTTAACTTGCATGACGTATTTTTTAACTTGCATGACGTATTTTTTAACTTGCTAGACTTATTTTTTTTATTTGCTTGGCGTATCTTTTAATTTGTTTGTCTCATTCAAATAATTATTCGGACGATTGAACTCCTCGTTGTGTGTGTTGTTAACACGACGTTTCAGCCGGTCCATTCTTGAGCCTTCTTCAGGTGTAATATCCGAATGTGATGGGGTAAACAGAAGTTTTTAGATTTCAAAGGAGGTAACCTTTATAACGCAGGATTCGGGTGTTTCTTTGTCCTTAGTCTTGTCGGGTTTGTGTCTGTTGAGCAGCGGAACTGTGGAACTCTTGTCTGACTAATGCATTCAGTCGACGTTGATATGAGCTGCTTCTTTGATTTTTCTCCGCTTCCAACAGCGTTCTCTGTCAATTATCTGGACTTCCTCCAAGAGAGGAAAGTGGTCGCCTTTCTCTCTCCAGATATGGTCAGCATCGTCTGAAGAACTATTTGAATGCTAATGACCCTTCTCAAAACTATAGAAAATATCTTGTTTGTCTTACTTTTAAATTTGCCCGGAAAAAAGGCAACTTTTTATGACTGTTTCTCAAAATATTCCACGTAACATTCTTTTCACGTAACCTGATCATTAAATGTTTTTGTTTCTAATACATTCTGGCTAGTGGTATCGCTCTCCGGCAAATCTATAATACTTGTTTCCATGGGAACATTCACTGAATCTCCTCATGGCCACATTTACTGAATTTCCTCATGGCCACATTTACTGAATTTCCTCATGGCCACATTTACTGAATTTCCTCATGGCCACATTCACTGAATTTCCTCATGGCCACATTCACTGAATTTCCTCATGGCCACATTTACTGAATTTCCTCATGGCCACACTGGCAGATCTCTTCGAGCTACACGAGACTTGGCGTTCATTACCAACATACAATATTACAATATAGGTTTCCTATTTCTTCGAAAATTTCAAAATCTTGTTTGAACGTTGTAACTTCTATTTTGATAATCCCCTGATACGACAACCCCTGTTCCAATCTCCAATTCCAAGAGGTCTAAGTACACGAGCTCCATCAGCTCTGTTGGAATGTTTTTTGCCTTTGGGATTTTGCTGAAGAATCTTTCTTCCTAACTTGTTCCAAATCTGGCCACTGAAGAATTGATCTGTCTGGATGACTAGGTGGAGTTCTTGTCTGAATTTTGTTAGACGGGGTGTATTAATCATTGTATGCGGTATAGTTGGACTATTTTCTTGATCTATGTTGTTCGGCCTTCTTCGTGTGTTCTTTGTTCTGGAATGGGGGACTACTTCCTGGAAAGCATGCTGACACGTCACATCGTTTTTTTTTTATTCATATGTTTTGGCACTATGTTCCCGAGTTGCTTCCCGTTGAACGGGTGACCTTTTAATCAAAGGTTCCCAGATGCTACTTATATCGATACATGGTCTGCTGATCGGATCGTCTGAGCTTAGTATGTGGTATTATTCAGACGTCTTATTCATCAATGTTTGTCTCTGTCTATTCCATAGGGGTTTGTGTCCGCCCCACCCTACCATGCGTGGTCAGCCAGGCCAGATTTTAAAATGTCCCAGCGTGTTAGAGCTTTCCTATGTTCTTCAATTTCTATTTCTAGGGGGCGATTGGTCTCACCTTTTATAATATCTGCTGCAGCTGCAAGGGATATTGTAGATACAATTTCTAGTCATGTTTTCCTAGTGTGGTGTTTTGGTGAGGTAACTGCTCAGTATTGGACCGCTTCTGAATACAGACCTGATGTTGTACGGATGGCATAATCTCTTAATCTTCTCCTATGCGCCATTGATGTATGGGAGAGTGGTTGTAGTTGGCTTTGTTGTGTTGTCTGGTATTAGTCGTCTGCTACTAATATTAGATTAGCAGGGTAGTTATTTCTTAGGATGTAAATGTCTGTTATTGGATATCTGTTTCGCCCGTTGTTGTAGGCAACGGATGATCCTTTCTTTTCTATTATTTGGGTGGCGGTAGCATCCAGTAAAGGTTGGTTGGTGATATACGGATGTCCTGATCATGTTAACTCGCTCAGATCCTCCATTCAGTTCAGTTGAGGACGGGACGAATATAGTAAATAAACCTTCCTGGGTGTGCTGATTACCCAAACAGAACACGCGTACATTACAAACCTGCTCAGTCGACTCAATCAGTACACCGAGTATCGATATAAATAGCGTCTCGGAACCTCTTGATCAAAAAATCTCTTTGTGGGTACGACCCGTGAAGAAAGTGTCACCCGTTCAAAAAGAAGCAACGCCGGAACATAGTATCATAACATAGGAATTTTTTTAAAGATCTTTTAAAAAACGATCTTACGTATCAGGTAGAATACGAAGAGGAGCATACATTCCAGGAAGTAATCCAACACTCCAGAGAACACCCGAAGAAGGCCGAAGGATACACGGACGAAACGTCGTGAACAAATGAACAACATACCCACTCAGAACCAACCGTTTACAATCAGCCAAACGTTCATCTACGGTTTGTAACCGTTTGGGTTGTTTGCATTGTGATTTGAGAGGATGGCTAAACTGTACATGCGTTGTTTATGTACAAACACCCAATAAACGTTGGGACACAAGCCTTAAGCAACTGTTTACCCACTGTCTGCTACTGTTTGTATGACATTTGGCTGTTTGCAACTGTTTGTGGAACGTTTGCAAACAAACAGTACATGTCCTCACTAAATGTTACTGCAAACGATTACATGAACGTTCAGAGAACATGCCTGTTCTGGGTGGGTAGACGAGGAAAATAGTCCGACTATACGTCTTCGTACAATGACTAGATAAATTTGTTCTAATTTCTCTTCCCATGATAAGCTATACGGGGATTATACCCGTTGTTGAAATTGGTGTACTGCAATATGACATCGATGTAATGAAGATATCAGGTTGAATCAAAATACTCTTCATTCCACTCCCCCCCCCGTTTGCTTGTGGAAAATGAGGACTAGAAGTGATGTGCGTAAATCCATACTGTGTACCAAAATCACTGAAAGCAGAACTTGCAAATTGTCCACCATTGTCACTGACAACTTCATTTGGAATCTCCCATCTGGCTATCCTCAATCTTTCAAATTGCCAATGACGTTGACACTGGTTAAAGAATCAAGATGTGCTATTTCCAGGCAACGTGAAAAATAGTCCATCATAACTCTGTACTGATGTCCATTCAGTGTAAATAAATCAGTACCAACTCTTTGCCGTGGTCTTCAAACTTTAACTACTCGGGGAATCCTTTTCAATAATTAAATGTTCTAATATATTGCGAAAATGTCACTTTGTTTCGTGGAGCCCCTGGAAATGTTGCACGGATTTTGAATACTGCTGGAGGTTTCAAAGGCTCGTGGGGATTTGATGATTGGTGCTTATTACAGAAATCGCATCTTTTGACAATGTCCCCATTTTGATTAGATATCCTTGACAAATGCGTTTGCTTGTTCTCTACAGTTGTTCAGACCCAGATGACCACTGTGTATTGAATAAAGAATTTCAACTCTGAGAGATTCTGGGTTCACAATTCGATCCTGATAGAACAACAATTCTTCAGGTGCTGAAAGTTCATTTCGATTAGAAAAATATAGTTTAATTCCTCTCATAATGCTCTGTTCCTTGTTTGGCCATCCATTTACTGTAAGATAAATCACTTCTTGAAGAGTACAGTCAGCAAGAATGGCATTTTGAATTTGTCTGTCTGTTAAACTGTGTCGTTGAAACCAAACTAGTATGTACAGTTCCGCATCTTTCACTGTACTTCTGTACATCACCTTTATGAGATTAAGAGAGATGGTATCAGGCAGTATAAATAAATTCCCAGGGACATGTTGCGCATCTGCCTTTGAATCGTCTGAGTCTCATAATCAGTCTGTGACATGACAGTGACGTATTGTGTAAATCCTGTGTCTGTTAATTAGGAGTAGTAATGGCGTGTGATCAGTGAACAGTCGAAATGAATAAAGTCCTGTGATGTAACGGTCAAACTTTTCACATGCCCAAACTGTTACGAGACACTCTTTCTCTATTTGTACATAATTACCTTCCGCTGGTGATGGCTTTGGTACTATTTGGCGTAAGCCGATTTGGCGTAAGCCGTTTTGGCGTTAGGAAAAATGTTGATTCATTCATCATTATTCAAAGTTAAAACTTTAAAAAGCCTTAAAACTGTGAATTTAACTTTATTGAAAAAATATTTTTGTGTTGTAAATAAAGCATAAAGTTTTAAAAAATTAAACGACGGTTTTTATTCTCATATTTCAGTTTGTTTGAAGTGAATTAAACAAACTGAACGTTCAAGAATTGCCTACGATTTAATTAAAAAGAAAAAAACTAATTAACCTTTGAGTTTAATTAACATTCAATCGACTTGTTATTTTAATTAAAAACAAAACAGATATAAATTGTTTTGAGCAATTTTACATAAATGAATAAACCTTACATTTTGACATTCAATTGTTATTAACTAGCAGGGTTCCCCGGTGTTGCACGGGGGGAAATAACTTCAAATATAAAAACACCGGAAAACAAATGATATTTTATACAGATTTCATAAAAGGGAAAAACAAAATCTCCCCCTCGAGTTTGACTCCTAAAAGGGAAAAAAAGTTCCTCGCGAATATTGCCCCCTAAAAGGGTAGGAAAAGAATTTACCGCCCCCGAATTTGACACAAAAAAGGGATGGGAAAATGTCCACCGATTTTGACCCCTAAAACGTGAAAAACGACCAACCCAGTCCCGAAAAAAAAAGAGGCCAGCTCCCATTATAAACATTTAGGCTCCTTTCGTAATAAGGCAAGGAAGAAAACCATGCTGATAAGGATGAGAGAGAATTGGGAAGGAGCTTTTGTTTATTTGCATCACAATTGAATAATTGTAGCAAAAGGAACCCCATAGATGGGTAGATAGATAGAATGTGTCCCTCTTTGTTGGGGGATCGGCTGGCTTCGAGAGAATAATGTTTTGAATTTCAAAACATTCTATCATCCGTGGTCAAATCTGGAGTGGAATGTTAGTTGACAATATAAAGTTGAACAAATTCCATTTTGGGAATGCAGAATAGGAATTTAATTTAACTGTCACGAAAAGTCTATTCAATAACAAAGAATATAGAATGACGCAATATCAGGTGATTGCCACACAACCAGGTTTGATGTGTGTGTGTATATATATATGTATATTACAGGCGGGGTGGCGGTGGGTTTTTTTCGGAATGTGGAAGGCAGAACGGGAGATTTGTCAAACACTATGGGGTGTATTAGAAATGTGTAGATGGTTACGAGAAATGAACAGATACGAGAAATCAAAGTTTCCACATACTATATATAAATAAATTTAGGGAGAAAAGAGGAGTTCGACAGGGGTGCCACACAGAGCCCCTAGGCTATTAACAATATGCCCCCCCCCCATCTTGCACCATCTCAACCCCCCTCCGTTTCGTGTATAATTTAAGTAAGTAATGCGATCTGTCAATCGTGTGAATGAGGTGGATTGTTATGTGCTAATGTGTAATATATTCATTCCATTTTTAAAGAGATATTTGTTAGGACATTTTTATTAGGTTTTAAGATATTATTAACAATATCTTAACAATTATAGTGAGCGCTCAGGCTTCACATCAGGGAATGTTCTCATTTTGACAGTAGTAGTGATACATTTCTCAATTGCTATTTATTTTGTGGCCTCATCATTGTTTTGGAGGAGTAGTAATTCCCGCGCGATGTTGACCCCTAAAGGTGGGGAAAAGAATACCCCTTCCATCTTGACCCCTAACAGTGGAAAAAAGAAAAAACGCTCCATTTTGACGCCAGAAAAGGTTTCTCGCGGTATCGGGTGTTTCAAGATGACGTCCAAGATGTCCGCCAACTCCTTAAAATGACTAGTATTCCTTCATTAATCATCCTAAACAAGTTTTTCTAACTTTTTTGTAGTATTAAGTGTGCTCAATAACATTAAAATCTATCACAGTCTGACCACTGGAAAGGTGTAATTTTCAAGATGGCGTCCAAGATGGCCGCCAAATCTTTAAAATGCCCATTATTCATTCATTTCTCAAGTTTTTCCAACGGCTTTTGTAGTATCAAGTGTGGTTGATCATATATTAAAAGTCTACCAGTTTGGACACTGGGAAGATATAATTTTCAAGATGGCCTCCAAGATGGCTGCTAAATCATTAAATGCCCATTACCCGTTCATTAATCATCCTAGACAAGTAATTCTGGTGCCTAATCCCATGTTGTGGGGATGTAGGAATCCAATTAGCATATTTAAATTATAGTGAAGAGATTTACGAAATAAAATAATGGAATTTCTGACAAATACAGATTTTGTACCATTTTGAAAGAACAGTATGGGGAAATGTTCATTTTGCTAAAGGAGAGGGCCTCCATAACATTTTGACAATGAGGGGAAAAGTTACAGAGATCTTATTTCAACGCCCAAGCAAAGGACGAAGAATCACAAAAACAGACGATAATTGAAACAGCGGCGTGACTCATTAAAAGTGCCAGTTAGGACCAAGAAAACCGCTGCCCCAGAAAGCCTGCTTCGGATGGTCCACTGCAATTGCACAACTGCCAGCCGAACACCACGGAGTTGTTGCAGAGGATACGGACTACCATGCTACCATGGAGGAGGGGGTCAAGCCTTAAATGCACTCAGCTAAATAAGCAATTTAAGGATTTGGCGCCTTGGGCAAAAGCGTAAAGTATACAACGGCTCCATAATACCAGCCATGACTTATGGATGCGAAACATGGAAACTAACCAAACGAGCTGAAAACCAACTCAGAATAGCACAGAGAGCCATGGAATGAGCAATGCTAGGGATAACTCTAAGAGATAGAAAAAGATCAACATGGATCAGAGAAAGGACTAGAGTGAGGGATATGGTGTCAAGTCGAAGATTGTGAGAATCCATACAATCAACCATACCAGTATGACGGGTATGCCAATGACTTATTAAATCTGGGGCAGATCAAATGTATTTTTCAAAAATAAATATTATGCGATTTGTAATCGATTCACTGTAATTTAAATATGCTAATTGGATTCCTTGATCCCCAAAACATGGGGTTAGGAACCAGAATTACCTAGGATGAATAATGGAGTAATGGTCATTTTAAGGATTTAGCGGCCATCTTAGACGCCATCTTGAAAATGACACCTTTTCAGTGGTCAGACTGTGGTAAACGTTTGATATGTTATAAAGCACACCTGTTAGTACAAAAAGATCGTTAGAAAAACTTAGTGTGTTATTGAGAAAACCCGATACTACAAAAACTGTCGAGAACCCTTTTGTTTGACACCCATAAATGCACTCGTTTAAATGAGCATTTGGAAAAATTACACCGTTCCAGTGGTCAGACTCTGGTAGACTTTTAGTACGTTATCGAGCACACCTGATACTACAAGACTTTGGGGGGGATCAAGCCTTAAATGCACTCGGCTAAATAAGCATTTTAAGGATTTGGCACCTTGGACATTACACCTTTCCAGTGGTCAGACTGTGGTAGACTTTTAGTATGTTATTGAGCACATCTGGAAAAAAGCGTTGAGAAAACTTTTGTAGCATTTTTTTGGGCGTCAAACCATAAATCATCATCATCATCCGTTATAAGTCCACTGCTGGACAA
>VCCN01005666.1:1363627-1386523 GCA_006491835.1 Architeuthis dux | reverse complement strand
ACCTTTGACAACCACTGTAGTTGGTGGTAACCTTTGACCACCACTGCTGCGGATGGTAATCAATACCAGCTCTTCCAGCTGCCACAGCACCAACCACTTCTTTCATCTGGTGGGATGACTCTGCATCCTCCACAACATTTTTTGCATTCTATTTCTGTTCGGTTATGAGGGATAGTTGGGCATTTTTCACAAGTGGGTCTCAGGAGTCACGCATCATTTGGTAGAGTCGTGCCTCACTTACCTTTATACCCCTCAACAAGTGACCTCAGTGGTAGTTTCAGCTTTGATGCCGAGCTGTATAATGCCACATTCTTTAAGCAAATGGGTACTCCCAGCCACTTACTGATTAAACTCTCCATTTCAACTGTGGTGAATAATGTCATAAATAAGCAATGGCCATATTTTGGGGATTAAACCAAAATACACACACCACAATTTATCTTTTGGCAATGAGGACACAATTATCAACGGAGCATAAGTGGTCATCTTTCAGCTGTTTCATCACATCTTTCCAGTGATGGCAATCAGTATGGTGTAGGTGAGGTTCTTAACACTCCTTTCACGTGTAGGGATTTCATTCCCATCAATGGAGAACTTGAATTCCGTGACCACTCCCTTTATTATTATCTATATTTTATTATGTATACAAACATAATTTATCACTTAATGTTTTTAAAAACATATTAATAATGCTACAACTATATAGTATTGATTAAATTTACTCATACATATGAAATAATCCAAACTACAGGCATATCATCTTTTTTATGTAAATATTACACAATGTTAGCAGTGTCTTTATGCAATTAGTCAATTATAATATATCATTTACTTTGGGAAGAATTCAGATATTTATTTAGCAAAAATGAAAGACAATTTTGCTGCTCTGATAAATGGCTCAGAGTAAAATGTGGTTCTTTTATTGCATCACTCATTATAGATTCAAGGGCTTTTAAATTTGTTTTTTAATATTCTTGTTCATTGTTTCCCAACCTTTTGTTAGTCCAGCACGCCTTTGATGACAAGTTGAATAGACCAGCACCCCTCCTTAAATCTTCTATAGTGGTATTTAAAGGCAGGTGAAGTTTAATTTGAATTTCTGAGACCATTCCCAGCATCACCTGAAATAAATTTTAGCACCCCCTGGGGGATGCTAGCACCCCAGGTTGGGAAACATTGTTCTAGTCAGTTAGCTAAATTTTTCAATTAACCAATATTTCTAAATAAAGTAAAGATTTTTAAGTGAATTCGAATTAAATTTTTCTACTAAATAAAATCAATAAAAGTGAATATTTATAATTTGAATAAATATTCACTTATGATTAATTTTCTGTTTATGGAAAAATTTAAGTATGAATTTATGTTAAATATTTAGGCAACCATGGGCGGAGTCACAGATTTGACCCCCACAGATGTTGAGTCATAAACAGGATATCGACCAAAACCCCAAACTGCAAGGTGTCGGAGACCGGAAACAGATACAACAGGTGTTCAAAAGTCATAAACAGGATGTCGATTAAATCCTGAGCTGCAGGTGGCGGGATAGAAAACCAGCGTGAAAGCCACAGAGGTGCAAGAGGCAGAGCACGAGAGCACACGAGCACACCTAGGCTTGGGACAAACACAAGACCAATATCCCTGTTAAGAAAAGTCTATCGGCTATCATTATCTCTCTCTCATTATCTTCATTCTCCACCACTGCACGATGAATCTGATGCAATAGAAAATAAATCATCATATTTTTATAAACTAAGTCTCCAGTCTTCGTTTTTCTCAATGTCCAAGATGGCCATACAACATTTATATTGAAATTTAATTATGGGTTTTCATGAGAAATGTTCCTTTCCCAGATGATTTGTGCTGAGGAGAATAAAAACAATTTGCATATGTAAGTGTAACCCAAACATAAATTACTGTATTCTCAATTTCTTGCTAACTTCTCCCTTTTTTCTTTCAGGTAATTGGAAAATGTCTGTGTATTATGACGGAGAGCAAATCAGTGGAAGCCCCTTTGATGTGAATGTTTTTGATCCGGCTGAAGTACAAATTTGTGGCATTGATGGAGGCACTGTGGGAAAAGAACTCAATTTTAAAGGTAGAATAACAAAAACAGATTTTCAAAGAATTTAAACGATTTTGAAAAATATTTTAAAAATATTTTTTAATATTTATTTAATATTTATTTTCATCGGAAACACCCAAAACCTTGTTTTTATATAATAAAATTTTTTTTAGTGATCTAGAAATGTATGGAGGCCTGGAACGCAATAACTGATTAGCTGACTTGTTAGCTTTTAGTTTTCATATTATTTAAAGTCTGGTTCGTAATGATAGACTTTTTAAAGATCTTTTTAAAGCATATTGCTATAATTACATATCTTCTTTAGAGTTTTAATTCTGGTTTTAATTGCAAAAAATAACATTAAGTTAATTGTGAAAAATACTTTTGCGTAGTTAAAGCAGTTTTTAGACTGTTTTTAAATATTGTTTATATTTCTGTCAACAAATCATTTCAAATCCGCCATGATGGATGAGTGTGTCATCTGAAAAATTAAACTCTGTTTTTAAAAATCTTCCAAAAACAAAGTAGCCCTCAAAGAAATTAGATTCAAAGAAAATTAGTTAATTTAAGGTTTAATTGACTGGGTTTTGGAATAATATTGCTTACTTTTTACTGAAAATTTGGTGAAAAATACATTTGTTTACAGGAGGTCTGTTTACCTGGCAACACAGGTCAAAGGTCAAGTAGTTGTCAAAGTACCTTCCTCTGCCTACAGCTACTGACGGCCTACATAAATTTACAAGCGTCTCATGGTACACTTAAAGTACGGATGACCAAAATGACAAAAATCCTGTTTTCTGTGTGCGTACGAGCTATGTCACCAAGCTCATATTTTTAAAAAAACAACCAGCCTTTTTTATTACGATGGAATAATAGACGACACCCTTTTACTATAATGTAAGCACCTCTGGTGCCACTGTGCACAAAGCTAACAGCCAACCATACCCAGATCTAAAAATCTACCAAAAATCAACTAATTATCAGATTTCAATAATATTTTCGTTATTCATTCATTTATGAATGAGTTTTATGAAAAGGGTATTTTGTAAGAAGAATTTGTGGAAATATCTTTATTAAGTCAATCAACCCCCATTGTTTAATTTTTTTTAATCTCTCAGAAATAGCTAGTTTTGGAATATTTTTTATAGCAACACTAGGTCTTTTTGAAATTTAAGAGAATGAACAATTTTACTCAGTCGTAAATCTTTTTTTACAATCAGAGTATAAAAAAACATTAATCAGAAAAAAAAGTGATAAAGATTATTTTTAAAAAACTATTTAAAAGTTTTTTGTTTTTTTAAAAATTATTTCAAAAAATTATTTTAAAAAATAACCAAGGGGTGTAATAAAATATATTTCATAACTAGCCTGCCATACATACGTGGTTTCATGTCTGTACATAATAAAAAGATTACAGTAATTTTATTAAAAAATTAGATTTTGTTAAACTTTACACTTCTTGATTATTAAAACACAGTTTTATTTAATTAGAATAAAGAATTAAAGAACTTAATTGATGAATAACTGTTTTTACATTTATTTCTAAGTTAAGTTTTTAAAAATAAATCTTTTAAAAATTCATCTTTGAGCAAATATTCATTTTTTTTTTTACACAGCCCGAATGTCAACAATATATATTTTAAAAAAAACAAGTAAAGTAACTACAAACTTTCCAAGCAAAACAATATTTTAGTTTTATTGTACTTTTTATTGTCCAATCCAGGGAATGTTTTTTACATCTCTGGGTGAGGTTTTGAATATAATTTCAACTGATTTAATTTCTCCACAGACTTATCTTTATAGAAAAGTAAATATTTTTAGCATCCAAAAAATCAAATAATGGAGGATGATTGACTTAAAAAAAAATATTTCCATATATCTTCCTTACAAAATATCCTTTTCAGAAATGAATTCATTTATGAATGAATAAATACTGAAAATTTTATTGAAATCTTATAATTAGTTGATTTTTGATAGATTTTAAAAATCTGGGTGTGATTCGCCTAAAAATTTTCTAAAGCAAATTATTACGTCCCATTTTTTTACACGGTGTAAATAACTTTTCGAAGACAAAAACCTCTGGTTCTATACATTGGAAACAAGTCATTTTTTTATCGGAATTATCTCAATCTTATGATTGGCACAAAGATTATTAGCATGAAATTAACATGTTCACAAGTTTTGGGCGTTTTTATCAACACATGTCAACTTGTCAAACGGCACACAAGTGCCTACTACTATAGCTTACTTTCTTTTTCTTCTATAATGAATTAGCCTTTTTATCAATTGATTTTTCATATAGATTAGACTTGTACTTTCATTAAATTTGACTAGTTTTTACCTTCATCCTAATTTTTGTTGTTTTTATACAATGTATTCGTTTATTAGAAACAGTGGCCCGAATTAAAATTAATTTGAAGGTAAAAACTAGTCAAATTTAATAAAAAGTGGTGTGTTACAATACTTCCTCCATTAATAATAAAGATTGATTTATAAGTTGTATAAAAACAACTAAAATTAGGATGAAGGTAAAAACTAGTCAAATTTAATAAAAAGTGGTGTGTTACAATACTTCCTCCAATAATAATAAAGATTGATAGATTAGACTTGTTATCAATTCATTTGTCATTTCATAAATATAACTAATTTTATTTAATAACACTGAATTTCCCATTAAAAATCATATGTGCAGTACATTGCATAAAATGCTTAATACTTGATAACATTTTCTATTAACAAACTCTTATTTTATTACAAGGAAGAATATGAATACAAAACATGTTTTACTGTTCAGTGCACAGGTTTCTATAGGAATAGAATACCAAGAAATAAAGATACCTTGAGATAACATCCTTTGACATAATAAGTTTCCTACTTCAATTTTTCTCCCACTTAGTAACAATATCATGTGTTTGTTTTCATTGAAGACCCAGTCAAGTATAACATATAGGTCACAGTCCATAGCTTCAGAGCAATCCTGTGAAAAAAAGGATACTGTACTCTCTAGTAAAGCTTTTACAAATATCTCTTACATACTTTTAGTATTTACAAACACCACATCACAAATCTGGCACTCACAAGTAATTCTTTATAATCCATGACCAACTTCTAATTTATTCAGGTAATCATTTCTTGCTTTGAATGTTTTTTGCTATACCTGTAGTATTAATGTACCTTATTTTTACAGTTGATATGTTTATATTTCCCTGACGTATTGCATACTAAATGTTAACTGTTAACATTTATGTAGACATTTTGACAACTATTTCCATTAATCTATGTTATATTTACGTTTCCCAGCCTAACTGAAACAGACAATGCTTTAAAATCTTATAGAAATATCTACATAGGCTGGTTTTAAGCTTGTATTGTAAGGTAAGAGGACTGTTTCAGATAAGAAAAATGAAGGCCAAATGTAATATATCTATTCTTTCATTTTTTAAGACCCTTTTTTATTATTTTCAGGGAGAATTTGTAAGTGCATAGCAAATTCCTTCTAGGTTCATAGTGTAGTAATTTTCTTGTCAGTCCAGTGAAATATAAGCAACTGTAAAATATACTAATAAAACAGTTCACAGCAGTTTATTTCAACTGTTACAACAAAATACCTACTTCTCAACAAAAAAGACTTTTTGTCAACATTTTATAACATTTTGTTCTGCACTTTTGTTTGCTTTGTAAATATATTTTGTTATAACTTGTATTTCTGGTTTCAAAGTCTCATTCTTTTTCCCCCCTGAAAACTGATCTCTCACTGAGTAATGGAACTGTTTGATATTCATTGTTTATTCTTCCAGAATGGATACATCAAAGTACATTGTTTAAAACTGGTTTGCTTTATTCCTTTTTGTGTGTTTCTTATACTGATTATTCTTTTTTTTATTTTTCTATATTATGAAAAGACATTTTACGACATGTAGTGTGGGAAACGATTGGAGGCTTCTTAATTTCTTTGGAATTATTCATCGTGAATTTTATTTTAATATTCATTTATCTGTCAACTGAGGTTTATTCATGTTAAATTTATCTTTTTGCAGCCGACTGTTGCCAAGCTGGAAAAGGAGATTTAAAAGTGAAAATCAAATATGATGAACGCGATGTTCCTCTGCATTTAACCCAAGACTCTGCTGGGATCTACAAAGTCAACTTCACCCCCCAAGGAGCAGGATTGTATGAAATCAGAGGATTATTCAATGATGTTGAAATAAAAGGTTTTTCAAGACATTCCACTTTATCACTACTTCTAATACAAATTTATATAGATTATTATTTACATTTTTTTTTAAATATTAGGTGAAGTATTATAAATCATTACTAGCATATACCCGTAAAAATGACAGGGTTTTTTATGTATGGATCGGCAATAAAGAGGCAAAAGCGATTTTATTAGATAATTTCTTTATTAATTCAAGTATCCTAATTTTAAGTTTTTTGAAAGCCTCAACTTGAGAAAAGTCACCACTCCCAATTCTTCTTCACTATGTCAGCTACATCAAAGGAAGTCGAAAGAGAAAGCATTTGACATTGTTGTGTTGCTTCCCACTTCCAACTTGTTCACTGTAAGTAACATCAAAGAAGTCAAAAGAAAGTGAAAGGAGAAAGAGACAGTCTCTTTGATTGTTGACACACAGGTTGTCTATTGATTTTGGTCTGTTTACTTTTTTGATATGGGAACGTCTCATTTTTCCACCCTTTAATTCTATTATTCGTTGTACAATCTCTCATGTGGACCAGTCCATTACGAGTTGTAGGATCTCAACTAGGAGACACCACACACAATCAAACATCATACGAACATACTCATTTGCGTATTTGGATTTTATATGTATAGATTTTACTCAAAATCAACAGCTAGATATCAATTAGCTTCATTTCAAATTATTTAAACCAGAAATTCATACGTGTTTAAAATGATATCCCTTTTTCAAATACATGACTGATTTACACTGACAGTTTTCAGCAAAAAAAACTTTGCTTGCTATATTCAAATAGATACACATTTCCTTACAACCGAAATGTATCCAAGTGTGTATTTGTCACTTTCTGTCTCTCTTCCTTTCTCTCACTCTCTCTGATTTTCAAAAACTAATTTTCTAAAAATATTACCCTAGGTCACATTGGTCCATGCAGAAAATTTCATGGCTTTATGTTGTGTGGTTTATACGGTAGGCAAGTACATACGGACGGACATTTTGGTGAATTATAATAAAATATATTATTAAACAATGTAATTTATTTTAATTTCATAAAAATATCTTGTTGATATAGTTAACATGAAATCATTTTATTATAATTGTAAAATGTAAATAAATAATAAACCAGTTTTTAGTCAGTATTTCTATAAACATTTAACTATTATCCTATTTTCCATTCCTGTCGGCTGGGGCATAGAATACGCCGACTGCATCCCCTGCGGAGTGGTAGGACCCCCACAACCAGGGGCCACCTGTTCTTTCACCAAAGTCGGAAGACACTAGTTAAAGGAAAGGAATGACCTTTCACCAAAGTCACAAGACTCTATTTAAAAAAAAAAATAACCTTTCACCAAAGTCGCAAGACTCTATTTAAAAAAAAAAATAGCCTTTCACCAAAGTCGCAAGACTCTATTTAAAAGAAAAATAACCTTTCACCAAAGTCGCAAGACTTTAGTTAAAAGAAAAATAACCTTTCACCAAAGTCGCAAGACTCTAGTTAAAAGAAAAATAACCTTTCACCAAAGTTGCAAGACTTTAGTTAAAGGAAAAGAATGACTTTCACCAAAGTCGCAAGACTCTAGTTAAAAAAAAATAATCTTTCACCAAAGTCACATTTTCTTTTTTTAAATTTTAAACTGATTTCGGCATTAGATGAGCCATCAAGGGTTGATATGCTGCTAAACAAATCAATCAATCATTTGTTGTTTAAACATCTTCATTTCGCCAAATTATGTTTCTCTGAAAATCATAAAAACTTTATTATTGCCACAGTGTTACATATATGACAATCAGCTTACAAGCATTAATATTTATTTTTAATATTCTGTGTAGAATGCTTTCTAAATTTGAACATGAGTTTTTAAGATGCCTCTACTCTTCTCTGCGGGTTAAATAACAGAAAGCGGAAGGAAAGGGGTAATGTGATTTATTTACCAGCTGCTATGATGTCAGAAGAGAATGTGTGATGTCATTGAGAGAACATTTATTTAACCAATTCTCGAAATAAAAAAAATAGATGAGGTATTGAGTGTTCATTTTTTAAGAGGCTTTTTTTAGATGTGTCTACGCATCTCTATAAGACACTTTAGGTTAGGAGGTCCAGATGTTAAATATCAATTTTCTCAGTCGTATCATGTTGGATTGATATGAAACTTGTTCCAGACCTTCGGATGAACCATCCTCAACTTCCTCTTCCTACTGTTATTTTAAAGAGGACAGATTACACAATATTTTACAAAAGATATCTTTCTGCATCATTTAGTACAAGGGTTTCAATATTTTTTCTGTGAAAAGTTGATTAATTTAAATTATTAAATATAATTTGAGACAAAAATACTCTAAGTTGGTGATAATGGATGAAATGTTGAGATTTCACTGCGAGAAATTCAGTGAAATATATTTTTGATTTCTCATTGTTTTCACAAAGCTTGTTTGTTATTCCATTGTAATATTAGTGATTTTAGTTGTAGTTGTTAAGTACTTTTAATGGTCACTGAATTTCTTGTTTATTTTAATGAGTGTCGGGTAAAGATTTTTGCTTTGAAACTTTCAACATTTTTTGCCCAACATTCTGATCATGTTTCCCAGAATGCATTCTGTCATTATCAAATTCATTATACAACCTTTTTCTGAGATATTACTTATCCTCATTCATAGGCATACAAGCCAGGGGAGTGGAGGGAGCAAATACCTGCCGCCCCTAAATTGGGGAAAAATGTGTTAAATTACGGACAAAACCGTGGAAAATTTTGGGCGAATCAAGCCTTTTGCCTTCCTTATAGAAAGAGTCCCCATACACCCATGTCCTCATTTATTCCATATTTATTAATTTTATTAACAATACTTTTTATATTGCTTCCTTTTGTTAATTTTTCAGGCAAAATATTAGAATTCTTATATTATTCTTTGATATGTCTTGAAAAAAAGTGTTGATCTTTGTCAAAATCAAAAACAATTATTGAAGCATTTATTTAAAGACGTTAGTTTTGATTATCACATGAGGATTGGATGGACTTTTAAAAAGATTCTTTCATTGCAGGTTCTCCGTACACCCTTGAAATTGTTGATTCCAATATGGTGAGTGTTAGTGGCTCTGGGTTAGAACAAGTTGCCGTCAACAAACTCGCCTCTTTTAATGTGAACACAAAGGGTGCTGGTGAAGGTGATGTAAAGGTAGAAATTAACTGTAAGTACCAATTTGGATACCTTTTTTTTTAAATTTATTTTTATGGGGAAAAGGAAAATATTTTCAGCAAATTTGACTTTATTTAATGATTAGAAATAATATCTGTTTGATCGAATCAGTTCAGAAAAATTTGGTTTAAAAAAAAAGTGCTCTGAATATTTTTGATTCAACTCAATTAAGGTATTATTAAAATTCTATCTTCTGTCCTCATACAGTAAACATACTTAAATATCTATCTTGTTATGGTAACATCCCATAAGTAATGTCCGAATTTAGGGTCAGAAAAAAAAATATAGAAAATTCATGTTTAATTTGAATTTATTCATTAACATAGGTTCCATCATTATGAATAACCTCCTTCCAATGATTCACAGGCGTCATAATACTGTTTTTGCAAAAACATTTTGGTTTGGAGGCTGTTTCCCCCTTTCTGTGTGTTTTAAGAATTAGTCTGTTTCAAAAGTCTGGTTTCTTTATGGACAGAGCTTGTGGGTTCCATGATTATCAATAACATCTTTCCAACTACTTCCAAGCTTCATAATACTGTTTTTGTAAAAGTCTTTTGGTTTGGAGGAGAAAAAATGTACAGAGGGTTGTTTCCAGCTATCAGTTAATTGAGTGGTTTGCAAAATTTTCTTCCCTGCTGACCCCTTAATGATCTCCAAACATATATGCAGACCCCTAAAGAGTTTTTATGTTGCTTAGGTGATTATAGTAAAATAAACCATCACAAGTTCCCGAAAACACATTTATTTTGAAAAATATATCCATTCTAAAATGGAAGGGAAATAAAAGAAAAGTCAATGAGATGAATGACACTGTTTCATTATTACAAATCTCTTTGAAGTCTGGTTTAATGGTAGACAAATGGATTCTCATATCTGCTTCAGCATTCAGTCTATTACGATGATCAGTTTTTTAGTTGTGTATGCAGAAAATCCTGCTTTACATAAATACGTTGACATGCTTGTGATGTTGTCCTCCTGGCGACACAAGGGAGCAAACACCTCGAGTTACCTCTCTTGCCACAACCCATAAGACGGGAGTGAGTTCCCGGTCATGCGCCAGGCAAACCGGGGAAAATAAAGTAAATCAGTAAATCAGAGCGAGACGACAAACAGTCCTCTCTCTGACGGTGATCAGTAAACACCACATTTGTCTTTGTCCTTTGTCCCTTTTGTTTCATCTTTCCTTTTCAGTGAGATTCCCACGAGCTGGGAGACACTACAATACTTACTGAAAATATATCTTTATCAGTCTTGTTGTTAGTGATTTCACATTTTACACTGCAGCCTCTTGAAATTTGGAACTTAACTTGTGGACCCCCAGGTGTCCGCAGATCCCAGTTTCAGAACTGCTGAGTTAAATGCATCCTTGCTGGACAAGTGTGACTTCTGGTGACATCTGATAGCACTAATCCAGACAACGTTAATGAGGCTGGTGTTGGTGGTGATTGACCCTTAAGGATATGAATAGATCATTCTCCATCAACTATGACTAATGATTAGGGCCCAGGCAGAAGTGGCACTAGTAGATTGTCCTGGGTGGGGGCTGGAGAGGGGCACTCCTTAACTATAGAACTAGCTTGAAAGGACCTGGAGCAATTGGCCAGCGAGTGCTACCAGGGGAAGGTAATTAGGGCTAGGTTAAAGAGAATGTCATCAAAACCCCTGAACATGGATGCAGAATTGTGCAAGGAATAAGTGTGTTGGGGGCAATCAATACATCCGAAAAGTCCATTGGACGAGAGCAATCTTCAGATGACAGCCATGCAAAACCTTTCAGGAGCATTTTCAGAAGCTTTCCACCAGAGAGCCTGGCTCATATGAGTTTAGCATCTATTTGGCTGACTTTCCCAGACTGTAGTCATATCAAGTGTCTAGCTACGGGAGTCCTATCATGAAAGATGAAATCCAGAAGGCAGTAAAAAGTTGCAATGAAGAGAACTTGTGTATCCTTCTTACGGCGCTAAATATAATCCTTCAAATGACTATCCAATGAGCTTTCGTGATAATTCAGAGTAACTGAATTTAATTCAAATTTATAAAATTTAATCGTTTAAGATTATTAACCTTAAGTCTTCATCACTAAATAAAGCAGATTAATATCTATTTTTGTCAGTTTTTAAAAAACTTCACATTTTGTGTCAAGTGTAACAATCCACTCATATGGTGCACTGTCAAATTACTGTTGTGAAAACTACAGTCCCGAACGAGACATGGACGGCAATCATTGGTCCTTGTTCGAGTCTGCCAGATTTTCGGGTCACAGCTGAAAATGGGAAGGTGGGTCATCTTGAAGGATAACAAGGCAATGCGAAAAATAGGTAATATAGGAATTTGATTTATTTGTTGTCTTCGCATTTTTATCAGGCAGTTTATAAAAACTGCCTGATAAAAATGCGAAGACAACAAAGCGAATTACTGTTTGCTACCCTTAACCTTCGTCCTTCCTTTCTTCCACCTCCTGTGGTCTCCCATCATCCTCCCCATCCTTCGTCAACTGCTGTTCATCCTAATAGCAGCTATACGGTCCAAGACCTTCCACCCTCGAAGTCAGCAGCAAGAACAGTATTTTATTTTAAGGATTTGTTTTAACTACATTTTTATCTGCTGTTCTCATTTTTTCTAAATGACTTTTCAGGATTATGTTAATAATTTTTAATATTTTTCATTTTCATAGTTTATTGTTGACTTTTCAGGAAATCTTTTTCCTGGCTCAATAAATACTACATAGATTAACATTTGGTTCCAGGATTGGTTACAAATCAAATCAGATTAACAGTCTTTAAAAGAGAAAATAAGTGACTGGGAAATACGTTCCTTCTTCATTTCCATTTTCCCCTTAATTGTTGGATCAATCTTTTATTATTTTCTTAAATGCAGACACTTTTACCATGAATATTAATGATGATAATCTTAATCATAATTAATCTATTTGGTTATTTAACTGTGAAATCAAGGAATGGATAAATTTGATATCCAACAGAATATGATAATTATGAAGACAATTATTAATTAATAATTAATTGGGAACCCATATCTGCCGGCATCAGTGTTAGTGATTGCCAAACAAGCATTGTGCAATGATCGAACCCGTGTCCATCCTGGAAGCAACAAATACGCGGTCCTGCTCATACACAATCACTCGCCTCTTTATTCTAACCAATTGTATCATTAAGTACATGATATGAGGTGTCCCTCTGTGTCGACTATGAAATCAAGGAATAGATAAATTTTATATCCGACAGAATATGATAATTAATAATTGTCTTTATAATTATCATATTATTTAACTGTATAAACTGCTTTATTTTAAAATGTAATTTAAGTTCAGTATTTTTCAATACTGTATAAGCAATTCTCTAAATTCAATGCTTTCCATATCATTTAGCTTCATCCTTCAAACTGATAAAGTCAAATGTTGTCAATATTTTTCTTAACCCCTTCCACCTCAAGCGCATGTTTAGTCGCAATTTGCATTATAATAATTACTGCAATGGAATAGTCTGGTATGCCACATTTTATATATTCAGTATCATCGAATACCTGCATTTTGAAACTTCAGCAACTAACTACAACTGCTATTAATACTAATAATAATCCTGCTAACTTTTATAAACAATACTAACTGTTGTTCTCCATGTGTGCTCTATAAAATGTATATGCGGAAGTGTGAAATGTGGGATTTCTGATGCTGCTACTTTATTTGCTATTATGCATAGATGTATACCTGTATACAGACAGACGCGGTTTTCAGGCTAAATGCTGTTAATAGTTATCTGGCATAAGCATGATTTTATTTTCAATTTATTTTGTTTTATTAATTTTTCCTAAGCAGATTTGGTTATATCTGAAGTCTTGAATATTTTGATCTGTGTGCAATTTTTACTCAACTGTAACCTTTTTCAGATTTATGGACCAATCCTAAAAGGTTTTTAATGAATTGTCAATAAGTTTACTCAATTTTTCAGAAGTTTTATTCACAAAGGATCCAGTGATTGCATTTCAAATTTACTTCCATCTCTTTTATTTTGCTTAAGGCTGATTTCATTTCTTATTTTACACTTTTTCCCTCCCATCTTTTTTTAATATTTCTATTCATATTTTGTTTTGTAAACATCTGCTGTATTCCTGTGTTATAATAAATCTCAATCTATATTCTCTTATTCTCCATTCCTTCTTTTTATTGACCAGAAAAAAAGAGAATAATAAATGATCACAAAACTTCTGTCATATTTTCAATTCACACAGATAAAGATCAATAATTGGTTCAATGTTGTTCAAAATTGTTTTCCCAATGGAAGACAAATTATTTGTTATCCAATCATTGGACTCTGATTTTCATAATTTTCTTTGAATTCTTTTTCATTTATTCTGCATGTGATTATTTAAACCCTATCTTTTTCATCCTTCATCATGTTGCATGAATGAATATATTCTTTTCTTCTATGTACAAAATATGAAACAAAATGACTGTCTTGTTCACAATAGAATTCATGCTAACTCTAATTTTCATCATTGAAAAAATTGATAAAGTCATAAGTAAAGGAAATAGTGCTATTAGTCAGATTCACTACATATTTCCATTCAAATTTTCTGTAGATTAGCAAAACTGTACATTTTTTAATCTTCAGAGCATAGGGAATCAAACAAATAATGTTGGCATTTGTGTAGACATCTGTATGGCTGCCATTTTGTAATTTCAAAATGGCCGCCGTAAAATACATAATTTGCACTATGTAGGCTTCTAGTCAACCTATAAATTTAATTAAATATGCTAATCCTATGTTTTCTGGGTCAAGGAATCCAATAAAAGCCTCAGAATAATGCTCATGATCATAGAAAAGCAACAACGGTAATTGAAAACCATTATCTTTACATTTGTGATATAACTTTATTACATAATACAAGTCCTTTGAAGTTATAGGTATGGATTTATAAAGCAAGAAAGCAGCCTTGTTAATTATCAGGTTGAACTAGAAGTTCTATACACAGGATCTACTAGTTCTATATTGTTCAGGAATATGCTTTTACAGAGCTTCATCACTGTCCTGAGTGTCGTTTTCAACATTACAGTCTGCGTCATTTTCGTAGTCATTTCCACACATTTGACTGTACAAGTCAAGTTGTATCTCCTGCATGAACACCTGAGTTGTGCAATGGGCTTTACACTGACACCTGACCAACTCTACAATGGCCTGTGTGGGGCCTTTGTGGTAGTAGGTAGTATCTCAGCATGTTCATTCTGATAATAGCCATGTTTGAGTGGGTCAAACAGACATTGCCACATTACAGTGGCTTGGCACCACATCCTACTCTGTAGGCGCATGTGTTCAATGTGCTCCTCTGTAGGAGACAACTTTCTGCCAGATGTTTGCAAAACAGATGCCACCTTAGATCAGGAATATTTGGTATGTGGATGCCCTTTGGGTTGTACATCAAGTAAACAAAGTTGGCCAATGCATCCTTCACATCCTGTGTTAGGTCCCCTTTGTCTGTCAGTTTGCTGAGATGTTCCTGCTGTAACTAAATACACCAAAATTACAAACACAATGAATCTGTTATCAGACAAATAATACAACAATGCACCTCCTCTGTTAAACCTGAAAAAAGTATAAAAGTAATAATCTACTATGAAAAATTCAAAACTGCTAATCTTATTATTAGCACCAACCAGTCTCGACAAAGATCTTCCAGTAACTAGACCAACGTCATTTATGAGTTCACTTGTCCCTTGGGGGACTGTGTCCCCTATAAAAACCCCTAGATGCCTACATTAGACAAACAATTACCACCTTATCCAGACACCTAACTTGCCACCTATCAGACCAAAGTGCCATAAGACAACATATAAATATACACATGCCTTTGGAAACCCATAAAATGTCATAAAATTAAGTATGGGAGGGATTCATATGTACAAAAAATATCTTTTTACAAAGTAACCGTTTCATAAATAGATTCAGTAATCAATGAATAAATACCAACATTTTTATTAAATTCCATTAATTAGTTGAATTTTAGTACATTTTTAAAATGCAAGTGTATATTTGGCACTGAAAATTTTCCAATTGATTTTTCTTTGCGTTTTTAGAAAAAAAATCTAAACTCAAATTTCAAAAATAAATACTGTATTTAATCATGTACAATGCAAGAAATTTAATAAAAAAACTCAGGGTCAAAATTGTGGGGTTAGCATTATACTCGAGTGTAAAAAAAAGGATTATATATGTTACTGATTTTTCGCTACAATAATGGGGGTTGCATTATATTTGAGATCCCATTATACTCCCTTGACTACGGTTTCTATATAATGGAAGAAAATCTATATATCGTTTTCAAATTTTGAAATAAAACAGAAATTAGCTAAGACAAGACGACAAAAAAATGCGTCTATTCATCGGATCCTCTTTTGCAGCTGATCTCTATTTCACCTAGCAAAGGCAGGATTGCCAGTGCCTTTTTTCTCAGCTTTTTTTATCTGGCTTGTAGCATTGTCCAAAGCACATTGGTGACTGATATCATTACATGTATTTTATACTGAATTTGAAAGGCACAGGAGAATTATGCCTAAGATAAAAAAATAATTCTACCTCTGTACCATAATAGCTGTTACATTTAATCTATGAATACTGTAGTATAATTCAAGATGGACTAAGGGAGATAATACGAGAATACCGAAGTAGCTCCCTTAGGGGCCACGAGAGTGAGAACAAAAGGGGAGATGTGAGAGGGAGAAAGATGTACACACGAGAAACATGTACTGCATACTGTAATGGATTATATAATAAAAAGAAATAAAACCGAGACACAAGTTCTTTTAATACAACACCACAAATACTAAATGTAAATGTAGCACCTATTATGGGACAGAGGTAGTAACCATTTACTGAATTCTACATTGAATTTGATGCATTAAGTTACACATATACTGATGAATGAATGAATTGGAAATCTTTTACTTTTTATATTTAATAATTAAACTTTATGATCTCTCAGGGTAGGTAGTGCTTACGTTGCATGTCCCTGGTGTATATCCACATATATATGTATGTATACATATGAATGGTTTGGCTTTTCGAACAAAGATTCTTTGGAAAGGGTTTTCCACAGCAGTAGGACTATGGATGGCAGGGCCTGTGTGCAGAATAACCCTCAGTCTGCGCAATGAAGTTTTAAGATGAAGTGCGACAGGCAAGAGCCAACCCCACCCTTTAAACCAAGGGTTTGCATCCTATGGTCCACCGAGGTGTCATGAATAGGAGCAGGGCCCCTAGGTCATAGGTTTGACAGGTTTCCTTCTCCTGGCATATGCCCAAGCTAGCTATGGGGTAACACATATATAATTTAAAGATACATACTTGAATCCATACATGCACACACACATGTATATATGTATATATGCAAAAATATATATTAGGTTCAAATGGTTCTTCGGACGATTGAACTCCTTCTTGTTATTTGTGCTGTAAACACAATGTTTCGGCCAATCCCTTCTTCGGCCTTCTTCAGGTGTAAAATCCAAGTGTGATGAGTTAAAAAGAAGTTATGTTTAAAGGGGGTAACCCTTATAGCACATGGCCTGGGTGTTTCTGTGTCTGTGTCTTTGTCTTGTTGGGTTTAGGTCTGTTGAGAAGTGGAAGCCACATCGGGTTGAAATCCACACTTGTCTGGCTAATGCATTTAGTCAACATTTGAATATTAATGACCCTTCTCAAAACTATAGAAAATATATTATGTTGTATGAAATATAATCTCACATTTTCAAGGAGATAAAATTCTTGCAAATGTAATAAAGTTCAATTTTACTAATCAATGACATAATTGATATCATTAGAAATAACCATAGCCCAACATAAAGACAATTTCCCCCTTTCTCTGACAACAGATTTCTTTGGTTCTTGGTGGAAAGAAAGTTGAGATACTGGAATTGATATCTTCCTTATCTCTCAATTTCCTAGGATTAAGAAACTGTTTTGGTGATGATAATTTGAAGGGATTATGTCTGTTAAGTATGAAGGATGAGGTAAAACTCTGCGGCTTAATGACTTTTTCTCCTGGGTTTGTTATTCTTGAAGATGATCCCCACCCCCTGTTCACTAAAGTTGCATATTTCTAGTATAATGCGCCGTTGACATGTTGACAATAAAGGTCTATGGGGTGATGGTTTCATCAGGATCCAGTCGCTCATTGTTGACAATGTCTATCATGTTCCATCAGATGAATAGCAAAACATCTGTGAATGAATTCTGGTTTTGATGTTGAGATTGGCTCAAAATAGACTGATAAACAGTTTTTTTGCATATTTTTGTTAACATACCATTCTCATTTCTCATAACAATCCAGTGAAGAAGAGATATTTTCATTCCTGGTCAGCAAATGGTTGCAGGGGGGGTCCAAATTAACTTACTAGTTTAGCAACTCTTCTAAATAGCAATGTGAGTTCGCCTTTTCAATCGCCTTGATCGATACTGAACAAGATTTCAGAAGGATAGAAAAAAAATTGTTTTTCATTTAACAGTTTAATTCTATTGAAAAAAAAACATTTTCCAGAAATTTAGCATTCAGAACTACAAAATATGACTAAATGCATCCCTTGTTATGTTGATTGCAAAATATTTGGTGGTTCTTGCGTAATGTTCCTGTTTTTAATTCTCAAAACCAAGCGATTAGAAGCAAAATGACTCTTTGTACAAATATAAGTACTGTATGTATAAATAAATATATATATATGTATGTCTTATTCCTTTTTATTGAGCTCAATTTTGACATTATTTCATTCCTAGGATTTGGTATCCCATTTATGTTTCAACTCCATTCTGATCAGTATATTCTGTGTATCATAATCAGTTTGGTGTTTTGCAAGAATATATTCATAGGATGACACTTTTTAGTCTAATATCACATGAAGATATTACAATATCAAACAAATATTTTTAAAATTGTTTGTGAAAAAATATTTTTGATAACTGAAGTTACAGTTGCCGTAAAGTCGACTTGAAAATAGAAATAATGTAGAAATTGTTTCATTATCAAGTGTCAGTATCATTGACTGAAGACTAAATTTTCCAGAACATTTTATAATTTATCTTTTTAAACTTATACCTATCATCTTTTATAATAGTGTTGTATTATAGTACAGTATACATTATATGTATACTCTGTATATGTACATGACCCTTGGATAACACCTACTTAAGACTAGACATACACATTGAATAGGTGAAACAACATGATAACAACCACAGAGGACCTCCTCTCTTTTCCCCCCTACTATGAGTCTGAACTTTGACGTCTTTTTCTGATGACATCTGGGACGTCATTAACCTTTATTTTAAAGTAGTATCATTTCCTCTCCATTTCTACCTCTGAAGATGTCTGGTCTACAGACGAAATGCATAAGGCACTTTTTTAATAAAAACTTTTGTGATGCACTACTAGTTATTCATCTTTTCATTTCCATATTGTCAATCATCATTTCCGTACTCTGTATTGTAAATTTTTCAGTATTAATTACTGTAGATTCTTTTCTTATGTGGAAGCTGTTATGGTTAAAGGAAAAAAATCATCCCTCTAAGTTTGTGAGATCTCTACCGTTAAATTCCTATAAACATCGCTGATTATCATTGTGTAGGAAAGTTGTGTAGGAAGTTGCTTTTGCATGTGTAATTGAATTCTTTTGATAACTGGCTTTTGAGAAGCACGATGCCAATCCGGACATTGGTACTTCACAGTTGATAGATGTAGTGCATACCATTTGCACTTATTTTCACCTGCTTGTATAGAAAAAAAGGTAAGATTACTTTTTGTGATTATTTTTTATTCTTCACTCTTAACTTAACTTTTCCCACTTCAATCAAAGATTGAATTTTTTTTTTATTTTAGAAACCAAACTATCGACTCAGTATAAAAATTGAAGAAATCTAATAGATTTCATTCATGGAAACTCACAGAAACTTCATTTATTTTGAATAGATTTTTTTAAAATTTGATTACATATATAATATATATAGAAATTGAAACAAAATGAAGTCATTGTGAAATAATTGTATTTCTTTTGTTATTGCTTGATCAAAAACATTATTGAAATAATCTATATTTATTTCATACTAAATGCACAATTTTCCAATGTATTTTATTTAATGGCTTGATCGAAAATATTTCCACTTGACTTTGAGAAGACGTTTCTTTTTACTTTTTTTTCTAAATGTAACATTTAAGAGTTTTCTCGTGGAAGAAGTAAATCCACTTAAACAGCAAAATTCTTATAGCTATCACGTGCATGTTATAATGTAACTAAGTATATCTTCATTGTACTCAAAATTTAAGAGACTTCGGTGAGATCAATATCACAATTGTTCAGTATTGACAAAAATGAGTAGCTAGGGAGTCTTTATAGAAAAATTAATGTTTCCTAAGCTCTCTAGGATATTTGGTCTTGATATACAGTGAGGCGAAACAAGTATTTGGACACTTACAAAATATTCATTTAATATACTTCTGATGCTCACATTTACTTTAAATTCACACATTTGATGTATTTTGATATAAAATTAAGAATTACTAAGAAAAAAATACACATTTCCAAACATACAATGCAGAATAAAATATAAACAAAAATGATGGTGGAAAAAGTATTGTTTTGCCTCACTGTATAGCAACATCAACAGTCAGGGCCGGATTTATAAGGGGATAAAAGGGGCAATTGCCCTAGGACCCCCTCTATACAAAAATACAATAATTAAAGATCGTTGAGTTATCCATTGGTATCTATGGAAACTAAAGAGTACATAGCAGCATAGCTATGTTCTTTTCCTAAAAATCTACTTGGAGTTTTGCTGGCATTTATTTCATATATATCTCATTTAACCTTTCTATGTATGTATAACCTGTCAGTTCCAATTACATGCAATAAACAGACTTTGATGTGTAAATTTTGTGATTTGCTGTGTATTTTAATTTCTGTGTATGAGGGGCCCACCAAGGTCTAAATCCCGCCCTGTCAACAGTATAGTATTCCCTGGTTGTCATGAGAAAATCACAGTTATATTTCTTCTGAATCTCAGAAAACTATTGCCACCGTTTTGTCAACAGATTGAAAGCAATTAACCTTCTTTGGATGGTGGAAAATCATCTGTTTCTATTGCTCTCACTATTGTTTGGTCTTTAGCTCAAAGTAGTGAATCCATTTACTATTTATACTGAAGACTGGAAAAATTTCTAATTATTATAGTCCTCTCTTTTAATAAATGTGCTTGACTAGAATAATGAATACAAAAAGATTGATGAAATTATTGTTAAATCCTTCTAAAATATTTAGATTGCAGTCAACTACAAAAATGATAAATATTCATTTCTTCTTGTAAAATTCTCACTTCGTATTATAAGATAAATATTTGAATTTTTCTAAACTTATTCTTTCAGTCTTTAGTATTTAAAAAATATATATCTTTATACGAATTCATATACAAATCTGGCAGTAACCAACTTATGTTTGAGAAAACATTTATTACATTTTCACTTGGACACCTGATGCAGTGGCCGAAATGTGATTAAAAGAAACAAAGACAAGGAAATTACATCAAGAGAATCAAAATACAATGTTTAAAACACCTTGTCTAAAAAGAATTTAGACAAGAACAGAAAAATTACTGTTTGAAATATGCTTTTTAATACATTTACACTCCTGGGCAAAAAAAATGAGCCAAGCTTTTTTTATCAAATCTTTTGCAATTACTCTTTCATTCTAACAATTGTAGATGAAATATTCAACAATGTTCTACAACAGTGCATGCAGTGTGTGCGTGCAGAGTACATTTTAGTATGGGATAGCTTTTCCATTGTTCTTTTTTCTCTGAAAACTGAGCTGTTTGGTCAAGCAGTCAGACAGTTGTTTACAGTGTGCTGTTTCAATGTTGTTCTATTCATCTCTGACTGCTTCCCACAGCTGGTCAGTGTTCCCAAATTTTCTCCCAACCAGTTTGGCCTTAATATGCACCCCTATGTTCTCTATAATGTTCAGATCTTTTATATGATGAAAAGTTCTTGGCTTATTTTGTTTGTCCAGGAATGTGTGCATTGATTATCATATCATAAATTAGATATAAATCCTTTGTTTATTACTAAAAGAATTTGTTTTTTCAATTTTTACTTATATTTATCAAATCTGATAGCCACTCATCTTCAAACTGTATAACCCTTTTAACAAATACTCAAAACTCAACTGACTCATTGGACTAAGAAAAAACATTTTGATTGACAATTTAATTTTTCAAAATTTTCCTTTTTCTCCTGATAACAAACCTTGATTCTCAGTTGTTATTCATATTTTTGGTTTCAGTGTGAATTTTGAAAGCATTTCCTTTCATTTTTGGTTGCTATTTTTAACTTTCTAGTAAAAATAAATAAATAGGTAAAGCTCTCTGGTATCTGCTAAAAAATAAATGCAATAACAATTTAAATTGAAATAAATAAATCACTCAGCAAAAGCTGCATATTCCATCAAAAGCAGCATTTTTCAGCAAAAGCTGCATATTCCATCAAAAGCTGTATTTTTTTAGCAAAAGCTGCCAGTATTTTAGGCTAAATGTTATATGTTAGTTTGTTTATTCCTATATCATGTGAAAAACTACTGGGGTACAACATTTCAGCTAGATATCTTTTTAAATAGCATAGTTATGAAGTGCCAAATTTGGTAAATCATGCTTGTGGCTCATGGCGTGTAAATTTAACCAAATTTCAATTTGTCATAACTTCTGATCCGGTGGTTCAATCAAGCTGAGATTTTCAGCAAAATCTAAGATGGTGCACATGGGGACTTAAGATAATATTAGGTGATTTTATATGGAATGACCCAATAGTATATTACAGCAAGTTTGGCTCTTGTCAAAATCCATGTGCAATTAGGTTGAAAAAATATATAAACTAGTTGATTGTGTTAACTAAAAATCTTTTATAGACTAAATCCAGCATTAAAAAAACTCCATTATCTGCCTCTGACAAAAAGTTTAAAAGCCACAAAATTTTCTACTTATAACATTTTATTAGCAGTAGGTAAATCTGTTTTCAGAATTAAACATTTTATGGAATTGTAATAAAATGTTTTTAAACAAAAAAATATGGAATATTCCTGTGCTAAACAAGCTAAAGTCTTCACAAGCAGTAATAGACATTTAAAGTTGCAAAATAAGCAAACCTCGATATTTGCTCATTGATTTGATTAAATTGCAAAAAGGGCTTAAAACATTTATGCCTAGGGTAATTGATTTGATATCAAAACGCTTATCCACAGGATCATAAATCTTACAAACAGATCTAATAAACTTAATCATCATAGATAAGCAAGGATTAATAAATAAAAAGCAACTCAGAAATTTAAGAATTTCTTTTTTCACTCACTCAAACCATATCTGCTAATTATAACACATGGCTTTTAAAAAAGCTGTTGCTATA
>VCCN01005666.1:1346741-1361199 GCA_006491835.1 Architeuthis dux | reverse complement strand
TATGTAACCCCAATTTAATATTCCCATATAAAAAGACTGTATGAATATTCGCTGAGGCTCACTCTATCATGTCATCCCAGGGTCAGATCATGTGTCTTCATCAATGGTCAAGTGCACCATCTGACATCTCGATAATACGGGGTCGTACTTGCTTACACTACAAATGGCGGGTGGTATTCCTATATTCATGTGATGGTTTTTTTAAATCACAGATTTATGGTTCAAACCTTACAGGTAGCATTTTCACCAAGGTAAATTAATTTTACCACCACCACTGCTTAATTTACGAGGTAAAATAGGCATATGTGGGTGGCAGTGATTCATAATTTCCCTTGGAATGCTAGTTGAATTTATTTTCCATCTAGTGATGGTTATTCATAATGGAGGCAATAATAGAAACATGATCAACTAAAGAAGCCATTTCAAAATGGCAGACAACTACAGATGCCAGAAGAAAAAATAAAATCTTTCAAATTAATAATTTAGAAAATGTTTTTAGTAAATTTTTGTTTACATTTCATTAAAATTATTTATTTATTAAATAAAAATGCCTCTATGGGCATTTCTGTATACAATTTACATAAAAAATATGTATTCAACATTAAAGTACACATTAATTCAAATGATAAAAATATATGAAATTTTATAAAAAATTACAAGCTTATCAGTACAGAGAAACATTTACCAGACATATTTTATTGTTTCCTAAATTCTTAGTTATTCTTAGAATTATTTATACATTACTATTTTTAATAAGATGGTACATTATTCCTGTATTTCAAAATTCTTTGGGAGAAAAAAAATCTTTGTTTTTGCAATGGACCTAGCTAGTAAATTTCCCATTCAGTCTGACTCATTAAACATTAGAATTCCATAATAAAATAATAAAATGTTTGGTTATTTGTATAAGAGCAATGTATCAAAGAATATAAGTGAATGTGAATTTTAAGCCATTATAATCCTGCTTGATGTTATCATCTGTGTAACTGCTTTTTCTTGTCTATTTAGGAGACCATATTATTTCTGTCACATATAGTACGTGGAATGTCACAGGAAGCCCATTTACATGCAAAGTGTTTGATGTTGACAAAGTCTCTGTGTCACACATGCCAAAAACATATCAACCTGGAGAACATATTAAATTTGACAGTAAGTATAAATTTGAAAATTTCAGTGTCAAAAACTTTAATTATGATTTCATCCATTGAATGTAAACCAACATAGTGATGGAAAATATTATAATTACTTTTTAAAAAAATTTATCTGATGTCATCAGGTGAGGTCAGAGTTGGAGCGTATGCTGAGTTCAGAATCAGAAAGTTGCATCGAGAGAGTCATTAAGCGTTCATTTATGGCTTTTGGGGTTTGTACAAATTTCTCCACCAGCTTGCTCTTGATTGCGACGCTAACGTCATGGATGCAAGGTTTTGTACCGCTGCCCACTTCATCAAGATGACCCTCTTCAGCCAGACTGGTCTCACTCAATCCTGCAATGTCATCACCAAAGTGTTGCAATTCTTTTGCCACAAGAACAGTCCTGCAATTGGGACGCTCAGCATCTTTGAAATCTTGGCAGTTTCCTACATTCCTGGCACCGAAAATGAGTCTCCGGGTGGTAAAATTTGTGGAACCACATTTGTGAGGTGGCCACTCATTGCAGTAAGCCAGCCAGTCTAGGTGGCAACATTTGATGTTTACCCCACCTTTTCTCCAGCCTTCCCTTTTGCTTGGGGTGGGCAGCAGTGGTCCTAAATAGGCCTGCCCAGTCACAGAAGCAGCTGCTGAGTTCCCATGTCGAAGCTGGGTCATGGAAAAGAGACCATTACACTTTCTACCGCCATCGTGTGGATACTAGCTAGGGGCCTCCAGCTCACTAGGCTTGCCTCTGTCACTCGGATTACCATCGTCGATGGGCTTTGAGAAGTTGACCGAGTGGTGATCCTCATTGATGGCTTGTTTTGTATAGGATAATTCACGAATATCCACGCCGTGACACTTGGTCTCCTAACATTCCTTGTGGCCTGCCAGGGTAGGATGTGCAAGTTCCAAAGCAGGGATTGCAGCAAGCTGCCGCTGAGTCAGTTTCTGGATGTTGTCTTTAAAGCCGGCCCGCCTGACTCTGCCCTCACCCACCAGGTTCAGAAGTTTAAGCTGCCATTTGGGGTCTTTTAAGGGTGGATATCGCTTTGTTAGCTTCCTCTCCCTCAACCTTACTGGCAAGGGTGACTCTGACAGGATCGGAATCATTGGAACTCACAAGCCCCCTCACTGTGTCAAGGTGTATATCCTCAAGGCAAATGCATGAAACATGATAATAATGTTTATAATAATGCATTCATCAAATGTTAAACTGAATCTTTTAATTTGAGTAGTAGGCAGTAATTAATAAGAATTATGTCTTGATTTACTAGAGAATTCTTTTAATGATGCTAAGGTTAAAATCTCTCACTTTATTAGAAACCATCAACCAAAACTGTCAACATAGGTCTCTTCAGTTTTTAAGTTGGTCTGGCTGGCTGTGTATGTATCATGCATACAGGCTACACCAATGGAGTTAGAGGGCTGAAAATTTAAACATTTACTCATTATATCTAGAAAAAAATTTTTGTTTTGTTTTTTGTGCTAAAGTTAAAAGATGGTTATTATTCTTTGTTTTAGTTGATGCTTCGCTAGCTGGCTCTGGTAATTTGGAAATTCAAGTAAATGGAGGACGGGTGCCTTGCTATGTGAAGAATTTAGGAAACCATAAGTTTTCAGCTTCCTTCATCCCTCCCAATCAAGAACAGCAAGTTGTACAAATGAGCTTCAATGACCTTTGTGTCCAAGGTAAGAGAAAGGTCAACAGTGCCTTCTTCTTCTTCATCATCATCATCATCATCATCATCGCTTACTGTTTTTTGTTTGAAATCTTTCCCATTTCTATTATATTTTCTTCATCCATTTTGTCACAGTTCTTCTTCATTTTATTACCAGTTCAGTCATTTCTTCTTCATTCAGTCATTTCTTCTTCATTTTATCACCAGATTCTTCTTCATTCAGTCATTTCTTCTTCATTTTATCACCAGATTTTTCTTCATTCACTCATTTCTTCATTTTATCACCAGATTTACATTAATATCAGGATGGAACAGAATAATTGGCTGTTTTTTTTTTAATTACAAAAACTCAAGCAAGAATCAAGACAATGTTGCCAACAATCTGGCAGTGAATTTATTCCATCATGATAAAAAATTGTGTCACGGGAGTCGATAAACTACCGGAAGGCATTTTCGACCTGATCTGCATTGGTGTACACCTGCTGTCATGTATATGCATCTAAAGCCCGGAAGAAAGTAGTAATTGGTAGGGGACAGGTTCAATGAATAGGGAGGGTGGGGCAGGACCTTCAATGCCTAGCCGCATCAGTTTTTCCCCAGTGTTTTCTAAAGTATGAGGTCTTGCATTTTCCTGCATTAGGTTAGACCCCTTTCTCTTCACCATTGCTGGCCAAATTGATGCATCAGTTCAAAATCACGACAATAGGACTCTGCCATGATGGTCTGACCAGTTTGCAAGAGCACCACCAAATGTTCAGGAGGATCTTTTTCAGGTGAAGATTTGGTTTTGGGAAGGTTGAAGAGAGGAGCTAGCGTGTCAAACTAAAGAAAGCCACGTTTCTGATTATCATACAGAAAGCATTTTTCAACAACAATAAGCACACAAACAAGAAAAGGGTAATTTTTAAAATGAACAAGCAAATTTCAGCAAGTGTCAAAACCATGCAAGCTGCTGGTCATCAGTCAAATCATGGGGGAACCCACTTCTGTATTTTCTTCACTTTGCTGATTTGTGCCAGATGTCTTCCGTCTATTGTATGGGCTACCCCCAGCTGTGCTCCCAATGCCAGAGTGTTTGTTTCAGGATGAGCCTCCACAGCTGCCCTCGATTCTTCATTGTTGAGTGATGACTTACGAACAGGCTCATCTCTCAACAATAATTGGACACTCAAGGAATGGGACATTTTTTAAAGGAACAAGCAAATGACAGCAAGTGTCGAACCGTGCAAGCTGCTGATCATCAGTCAGATCATGGGGGACCCACTTCTGTATTTTCTTCACTTTGCTGATTTGTGCCAGATGTCTTCCGTCTATTGTATGGGCTACCCTCAGCTCTGCTCCCAACACCCAAGTGTTTGTTTCTGGATGAGCCTCCAATGACAACCAGGCCCATCTTGGTGATCCAGATCACCACAAGCAAATTTTTGGTACCAATGACGCATGGTCCATTCTAAAGCTGACTCCAGCCCCCCAAGCACTGTTGATGTTGTGGGTGGTTTCAGCAGTGCAATAGCCGAGTTTTAACTCATCATAATGACATGAAAATCATGTTTATTCATCTTTGCTTTGATACCCTATAATAAAAGGTAATAAAAAAATTCAAGCAATATCCCAAACAGATCTGCTTATTCACTCAATAGAAACCATCATAGTATTGATACTGACATCTTTTGGCAGCATGCTGTGTTGGGGGGATCAATTAAAAAAAGGGGTAACAAATGAATAAGTTACATCTCTCACTTTTTTCAAATTTTCAAAATACAAGTGGGCACAAACTAGGGCTCAATTTAGCATAAACTTACATTGTAAATTGAACCCGCCCCCACTAAAAACATATTTTGGGGTTAATATTAAAAAAAAAAAGCGGACACAAACTAAGGGATCAATTTAGAATAAACTTTCATTGTAAATGGACCCCCACTAAAAATCTATTTGGTGGTTCAATTTTCAACAAAAAAAAAACGTGTTTTCTAGACATAATAAGGAGTAAATGCTGAAATTTTCAGCCATCTAGCTCTTTTGGTGCAGCCTGTACGTGTCATACATACATACATAGCCAGCCAGCTGGACTGACTTGAAAACTAAAGAAACCTATTCTGACAGTTTTGGTTGACGGTTTCTAAAAAGAAAGACGCTGGACTTCAAACGATATATAAATGTATGCATAAATAGAAGTGAATGATGAAAAAAAAACGATTGCACTAACACAATTCAAAAGCAGCCATTTATTTTGTTCTAACCTAATAAAAGCAAATTTTACATTTGTTCATCTTGAAATTGTAATTTGTAAAGATCTGCTAATAACAATATTAACCAATTTCTGATTTATTTTAACTGTTTATCAATTGTATTGCAGGAAGCCCATGGCTCATTGAAATGGTAGACAATTCAAAGTTCACTATTTCAGATGGAGGTATTAAATATATAGCTGTAAAAACACCTGCAGAATGCACAATTCTGGGACCCGCTTCTGCCCTACAAAATCTTACAATCAATGTCACAGGTAAAAACATAAATTTTAATAATTTTGAACTTCTTTTTTCAAAATTACTTTTTTCTATTGCTATTTCTCTATTCTTTTCTTTCTCCATTCAGTCATCTGTCTGGATGAGTTTTCTTTTTGATATCTTTTGTAAAATTAAATGATCACTGCCACTCGATACAAGTCTGGCGGCTCCTAAAGAGGGCACATGAAGCAGCACGTGCATGAGAAAGGGACAGGGTGCACAGCCCGTTAATTGATAGCAGAGCATAAACTTATAGATACACAATACATTGAAATGGTTCTCAAATACACAAGGACCACCCTCTGTTGCTTTGAGCATGTCCTTATAAAAATACATGATCGCTGCCACTCAATACGAGTCTGATGGCTCCTAGTAGAGCACACTGTCATGTGTCCTCCACGGAGCAGCACAAGAAAGAACCAGGTGCACAGTCCAGTCATAGCTTGGCAAGATGTTCTATTAATTGACAGCAGAGCATAGGCTAAGATGGCCACCGAACAATCCTGTTGCTGTACATGGCACCTTATATTTCCAGACGGTCACCCATCTGGGTAATGATCAGGCTTGACTCGCTTAACTTTGGTGATTGTACGAGAACCAGTGTATCCAATTGATTTGGACGTGTTATATTGAATAGCAAAAACCAGTGTAACAGACTTTATTTTTTGTTTTGAAGAAATATTGATGTTCTGAAAAAGTACAAAAATCTCGCTTGATTTAGTAAATTTAACTCCTGTTCTCTATGATTCATGAATTAAGTGTCTGGATTTAGATGAAATCTTTGGCTTAATCTTCAAGCAATTAAATGTATACGTTAAAATCTAATTCTATAAAGACAACAAATGTTTGCTTGCATGTTTGTATCTTGTCTATGGGTAACTGGACCCAGAGATTAACATAGGATAGGTGGTGCTGACTTCTGAGCTACCTTTAGGGTCCAAATTACAATGTCCGATCAAACTGCAAAAAGGGACATCTATTTATGAAACATTGCATAAACTGGTGTCGCCATAATTTGCATGCTTTTATTTGAAAATTCATTTATTTCTAAGCAAAGCAGTGGAAGCGTCAATAGCCCAGTGGTTAGAAGCCCTGAAAATGTAATCGGTGGACTCAGTTCAAACTCCAATGGAGAAAATTTAAATCTATTTTTTCTTTTTATGTGCTTTCAATCCATTAGACTTTCAAACCTCAGTTGTGTGAAGATGGGGTTCTATTTACAATGTAACTCTAATGCTGAACTGGACCCTTACTTTCTGTTCATCATAGGAAATCTACAGATGTGAATTTATCTTTCTCTTTTGCTTTTGCCAGTTGACAGTACATTTTTTTTTAATGACCCTAACCCGACAATGAAATATGTTTTTCTTTGAGCAAAAACCCTAACCCTAACCCACACAACAATAAAACATGGACACTATTTAAATCTGATGGTGTGCTTTGACGTGCAAACAAAAGTGAGCACAAGAATTCTCAGTTTTGAGAAAAATACATTTTTGATTGTTTTTGACACAGGCCTGCTCGGGCGTATGTGCACCCCCACCCTAGTTAGGAGAGTGCATGGACACCACTGGGTGTGTACTTGCCAATTTCATTTTAAGTTATTTTTTTCCCAGGCAAAACCGGCTACCCCAGCTAGTATAGTATAAAAGAAAATATACATTATGTGAAAAAACTCTCAATCCGGCATGCTACCAAAAGACGTTGGTCATGTAACGATTTCTATTGAGTGACTAACCAGTCTTTTGTTTCCATTCATTTGTACGCAGCACCAGGGAACAAAACATCACCACATAAATCAACAGTACAAGCCGATGGGAAGCTACAAGTTGAATTTATCCCAGAAGTTATTGGTAAGTAGTAAATATAAGTTAACCTATATTAATCTCTCATAAGAGGCAGCTCATATCAACATGTCAACTAAATGCATTAGTCAGACAAGTGCAGAGTTCAACCCGATGTGGCTTCTGCTGCTCAACAGACCCAAAACCGACAAGACAAAGAAACACCTAAATCTTATGTTATGAGGGTTAACTCTTTTGAAATTAAAAAACTTATGTTTACCCCATCACATTCAGATGGCCGAAACTTTGTGTTAACAACACAAACAACAAGGAGTTCAATAATCTGAAGAACTATTTGAAAGATATTTAACTGTGTGAGAACTTGGAAATATACTTTTGACTCTCTTATAAGGACTTTTAGAACTTGTTATAATTCTGTTGCTTAAAAGGCGTTAACAGCGATAGTAAGAATATTGTGGGACTAAAAATTCATTTCAGTCCCTTGTCTTATTTATAAGAGTGAACTACTGATATGGTTAGAAAATAAACTTCATTGCAGTCCTTTGTCTTATTTACAACAGTGAACTACTGATATGGTTAGAAAATAAACTTCATTGCAGTCCCTTGTCTTATTTATAAGAGTGAACTACTGATATAGTTAGAAAATAAACTTCATTTCAGTCCCTGGTCTTATTTATAAGAGTGAACTACTGATATGGTTAGAAAATAAACTTCATTGTAGTCCCTTGTCTTATTTATAAGAGAGAACTACTGATATGGTTAGAAAATAAACTTCATTTCAGTCCCTTGTCTTATTTACAAATATTATAACTAAAATCATAAAATGAAAGTGTTAAAATGTATTATATTATTAGGCTCTGAGGACGGAAATATATATCTATCTGTTAAAAGTTTAAAATATGTATTTTGCATATTTTAGTTGCCATAGTAAAACGTTTCTTTTTTAAAGAGGCTATGGATTAAAAATTAGCAAAAATATAAACATAACAAATTTAAATCAATGAATTATAGAGTGGCCTCCCCTGAAATTAAATTATAGGGTTATCGCCCTTATTTGTTTTAATAGAATAAGCAAAATTCCATAAAATTTGAAAACAAAACATTTTGATCCACTCACACACACAGTCAGAAAGAAAAGATGTACTCCTATGCCAAATTTCAGCTTCTTAGTTGCAAAACTATTGCTTACAACTTGGAACATATATACAGACATACATCCATTCAGTTTTATATATATAGTCTGTAGAAATCTTTTTTGTTTCCCGTATGTACCATCCCCATTCCGAAAAACGTCTGCGACCCTGAGTGCAATATACCAGCGCCGATCCACCCCTCATCAATTCATTGTCTATATCTAATGTATGTAAAAAAAGAAAAACTTTTGGTTTGTTCATTTCGAATTAACTACTATTTCTGTAAATGTTATATTATAATTAACTACTATAGATCACACTTTATATAGGCGATCATCAACTGTCTTTCCATGGACCTGTTTCAGGGAAGTTATAAGACAGTACAGGTGTTTGTTACCATGGATTCCCCCAGCCATGTAGATGGACACGTAACTGTGTCTATGTATGTACGTAAAAAGAAAAAGAAAAAAATATAATATATAATCCAATCTCTTTCTGGAATATGCCAGAGTGTAACTGTGTATCTATGTATGGATGAAAAAATGTACTTGTTTTGTTACATACATGCCAGAGATTTGATCGAGAAAAAATATCCCTGTGTATTTGTGCCAATTATAGATACATATATATAAATAAACTAATAGTACAAAAAATGCTTATTTTTATAACAAGAAATTGGAATCAAATTACTGACAACTCCCTTATTACAGGAGTTGGTTTTACAAATGATTCCATTAGAAGACCACATTTGCAAATTGTTTTTTAACCGATGAAAAAGATGGTTTTACATACAGTTCTTTAACATTAATTGATTACAAGTTAAGATTGCATAAAAATGATCTTTTATATAAAGGACATTTAGCTGTACAGCAATACCTTGAATAGTGTGGTTTTGATTAAATACGGTTACGGTATTGCTGTACACATTAACGTAACTAAGTATAAGCTGAGAAAAAAAAAACATTAAATTATAGTAAAACTATGAACAGTGCAGTTTTGAACAGTATGAACAATTCTGGAATCAATTAACAGCACTAATGAAGGTATACCTGTGTAGCGGTCACTTTTCACAAAGTACCAAAATAGGGTTTAGAATAGCAAACTGGTCTTGTCACTTCGACAAGGGCCAGCTCTGACCCCTATGAAGTACACAACTAAACCTAGCTCCCTTTTTGCGTGACGTCAACACGCCTATAAAAACCCTTGTCTGTCTATTCTCATCGCCTTTCGTAGCCTGTTTTCACTACAGCGCTACCTTCGCCCGTGTCTATTTCTCTGGCACGTAAAAAAATCTTTGGTCATCCTTTCTCCATTCCTTTTCGCCAAAACTAGGAATAAATGCCTCACTCATAGGCCCTTCCGAGAATGTTTAACGACCATCTATAATTAGTTTCTGGTAAAAGTCAGGTTTAGCGGAGCAACCCTTAAAAGTCTTCCTGACGAAAAACCATTTCCTTCATGCCTGGCATTTCTCTACTTTCTGTCAGAAGCCCTCCTTTTCACCTAACACCAATTTCTTTTGTTGAGAGCAGACACATTATTAAAGAACTCTAATAGCCTACATGTGGCGACCATTTTTGCCATTGCTTTTTCACCGCTAATTTCATCTGTAGAAACAGTGCCTCACCATTCATTACATATCCACTTCAACTTTAATTAGTAACCCCTCTTTAACATTTATTTTTCCTTTACAAATAACCAACCTTGTAGAAACCATCTCGTGTTCTACACCTGTATTTGATTTTCTTCTTCTGTTCAACAATGTCCCAATCCTCAATCTATAAACATTATTTCATTTCCAGGTTCACATAAAGTTCATGTAAGCTATGCTGGAAATCCTCTCCAACAAAACCCAACAACATTCAAGGTTTTTGATGCACAAGGAATTATCTTATCTAAAATACCACAAATTGGATTGATTGGAAAAGAAGAAGAATTTACAAGTGAGTATATTGTACATCGACTCAGCTGACATGTTAGAAACCGTCAACCAAAACTGTCAGCATAGGTTTCTTCAGTTTTCAAGTCAGTCTGGCTGGCTATGTATGTATGTATGTATCAAGCATACAGGCCCCACCAATGGAGCTAGAGGGATTAAAATTTAAGCATTTACTCCTTATTATGTCTAGAAAAAAATGCTTTCTTTGTTTTTTTGAAAATTCGTCCCCTAAATAGATTTTTAGTGGAGGTTCAATTTGCAATGTAAGTTTATGCTAAATTGGTCCCTTAGTTTGTATCCAACAGCGTTCAGCAGCGTTCACACTTGTTTTTTGTTTTTTTAATTTGGACCTTTTTAATGATCACTGTCCAACAAAGGACAAGAGAATTTATTCATTGATCACCCCTTTTCCCAATTTTTTTAATTGATCACCCAAAACATGCCATGACGGTTTCTATTAAGCGACTAACCAGACCTGTTATCTATTTCTATTTATTTTGTTTGAAAATTTAATTATCTTGTTGAAAAATGACTGCAAAATGAAAAGTATGATAATTAAACCTTGTATTAAAATGGAGAGAAAAAAAAACTAATGTATACGTATATGTAAATGTTATATTGGACCATTGCTGCTAGCAAATACATATTTACAAACTGTATATGCTTATATGTACAAGCATTTCATTTAAAATATATAGGGTGTACCTTAATTATATCCTCTCTGCAAACGTTGTAAGGGGGGTAACTTTGTATTGACTAGGCACTAATAGTAAAAGCAATGTTCGATATCTTCAGCAATCTAGATTAGTCAATACAAAGTTATTCCCCTTACAACGTTTGCAGAGAGAACATAATTATGGGACACCCTGCTGTTAAGTAAAATATACAAAATAAATTAAACAGTGATGGTGGGCAGTGATCACTAAAAAGTCTAAATAAAAAATTTTAAAAGGTGAGAATACTGCTGGGCACAAACTAAGGGTTCAATTTAGCATAAACTTTCATTGTAAATTGACCCCCCCCCCAAACTAAAAACCTATTTTGGGGAGGAATTTTCAAAAAAACAAAAGGAGTGTGTGTGCAAAATTTCAAGTTTCTACTATGAACAGTTAAGGCTGGGCGAAGTCCAGATACATAGATAGATACATATAAATGTCAGAATACATGAATAACCTAAACCCAGCAACAGTATTTAGACCATTGTGTTGTGGGTAGCAGTGATTAATTATAAAACTTATCCAATTATATAAATTTATTGGATACCTTGTCAGATAAAAAAAATATTTGGTTAGTATCTGGTAAGTATTGAATTTCATAAGTATTAAACATTTTATCTTATTTAACTTATGTGTAGAAAAGGAATCAGTTCTCTGCAGAGTTTTTCCAATCATTAAAAATCTATTCTAGAAAATCCTGTGACATCAGTTTTATATTGTTGCAGTTGATACTTCAAAATCTGGAAATGGTAACCTTACAATTTTGGTCGACAATGGTAAGCTGGTAAATAAAGTTGAAAAAATATCCTCAAATATTTATGGTGTGAGCTTTGTACCTGTGCGAAGTGGGCCTCATCAGATTGATATCACTTTCAACGATATACCTGTTCATGGTAAGTGAGCTTGAAGCAAACATTCCAAAGAATCTTTTCTTATTCAATCAACTAATCTTATTATGCAAAAGTCAGAAATGAAATATCAATAAAGCAAATGTAGTAACCAAACCTTTTGTTTTTAGCTATTTAACCCTTTATAGGGCAGCCCTAAAAATATTTTAGATAGCAAAACAACCTTTTTGTATGTTAAACTAGACTTAATTACAAGATATTTTCTGTTGCAAGTTTTCTGAAATTCTTTTTGTTTATGGGGGCAAAACCCCCTCTGATGAAGTGATCATATACGGTGCCTCATCCAAAAAGTGACCAAAAAATTAGAAAGTTAAATAAAACATAGAATTAAAAAATAACATTCAATATAATGAATAGATACCAAAAAATTGATACTGACCGAAAAAATAACAGCTCTGGGTTGATTTTAAAACTTTATTGTGTGGGCAAAAACAGGCTATTCAACTGGGGTGCCTCAAAACAGTTTCTGTCTTTGTTCAAGCACAAGTGTACTTTGCAAAGCTTGCAGACCACATTGGTGCAGATTATGCTGTCTTTGTGGCTACAATATTTGCATGTGATCAGGTGATCATATATAGTCACTTAAATAAAGAGTTTTTCAGAAGATTGAACTCCTTTTTGTTGTTTGTGTGGTTAATGTAACGTTGTCAGTGTTAGATCTTTGTTGTTTGTTTGTGTGTTGGTTGTTTGTTTGTTAGTTTCCGTTTTTAGCTATGTTGGTTTGAGCACATTTGGTTTGAACCGTATTTAGCCGTGTTTAGAAAAAGAAGAGAGAAACAAAAGGGCATGCGTGCAGGGCAATCGCCTGTGATCAAAGAGAACCTTACCAGCTCCCACATCTGGGCCCTCGTTTGTGGGACTGGAAATGGAGCTCATTAATGGGGGCTGTTGGGTAACTTGCTTCGGCATGTTTATTGATATTAACCATTCATACATATATAAACATTATAGTTAACACAATGTTTCAGCTGATTCTCCAGGGGGTCTATCCGAATGTGATGGCGGTAAACAGAAATCTTTCCCTCCAATGGCAGCAATGCTTATAACATAGTGCTCAGGTGTTTCCCATTCCTTTCCCTGTTAGACCTGGATTTCCATACCTTGTTCCCATTGAGTAGCGGAACACCTGAATCCTACGTTATAACCATTGGGGGGAAAAATTTCAGATAGTACACCTGAAGAAGGCTGTAGAATGGATCGGCTGAAAGGTTGTGTTAACAACACAAACAACAATGAGTTCAATCTCCCGAACAACTCTATGAATGTAATGGCATGGGAACTGGAATTTAATCTTAAAACTAGAGAACGTACAACAAAAAGTAACTAATTAATGGAATAAAAGATCTTGGTTATAAAGAAAGATTGGAGTCCTTGGGTTTAGCAACTTTTCTAGAGAGAAGAATGAGGGGGGATTTAATTGAGACTTTCAAAATAATTAATGGAATTTCTAAATATGGTACACCATTCTTTAATATCTCTCCTCAGACTGGAAATCTATTGACAAGACAGATTGCAAAAACTAAAACTACTAAACAATTAGATTCTTTTTTCAAATAGAGTAATATATTTTTGGAATAAGTTGCCTAGTCATGTTAAAGATAGCTATAGTGTACAGAGTCTTAAAAATAATTTAGATAATTTTTAAAATTATGGAAAAAAACACGAGATTACAAAGACATTTTTTGAATCTGTCAGATGAGATTTTCAAGAGAGTTTGATCTGTGAATTGTGCTAAATTGTAGATGTTGTTTGTATTTATGTACATTTGAATAGGTTTTTTTATGAATTTTGTATTTGTTTAGAAGTTAATGTGTAAATATTGTGTATAATTTGGAGATGCTCAAAGAGGCATAATAAAATAATAATTAAAATGTTAATGACCCTTCTTAAAACTATAAGACAGTATCTTTAATAAATGTTATTCGATTTCCAGCTTTGGCCATTTTAAAATCTATTTTATTTGTATTATTTCTTGCAAACAGATTCTCCTTACACATGTATTGTGCATAATACAGATCAAATGATAAAAATGGACAAATGTGTACCATGCCATTTACCAACAGATATTGACTTCAAAATATCAGATGTAAAAGAATTGTGTGTTGTGATCAGGGGTAAGTTATTATATTATTATGATACATTTAAAAAAAATAATTTTATATGATTCGTACATATCTTCCTTTTAACTTTCTATATTCTTTCTCTTGGCAATAAGTAATTTCTATTTCTTTTATTCACATTCACAGCAGGTTTTGTATAGAACCAATTCACATTATTAAGAATAAGATCATGCAATTTGAGGAAATGCATTTTTTTCTATTTCTGTCCGTGAGAACGTATGTCATTTGAAAATCAAATTTTATTGTTGTCATTGCAAAATTCCAAAATCAATTTGATGCTAACATTATTTTAAAATTCTTATTTTTCAGTCTTTGTGTTTTTATTGTATCTTTATTTGCCAGCAACCAAACTTTATAAGAAATGCATAGTCATGGGTCGTCTGCTGCCATTTTCCCCGGAGGGTGCAAAAGGGTATATTTGGAATATATCTAAATGGTAACCCTGTTACCAGTGAATAAGTCTTTTTATTCAAATTCTTCGGACGATTGAACTCCTTCTTGTTATTTGTGTTGT
>VCCN01005666.1:1270882-1281236 GCA_006491835.1 Architeuthis dux | reverse complement strand
TAGACACCTCAATTGTGAACTGATACACTTGTAAATGATAGATGACCAAAGTTTGAACTTCCCTTTGTTTCCAGACTACAAAAATGTATTTTTAATATCAAATGACATTTACTCCTTTTATTGCAATTGAAATTTGTTTTGGGGTTTTCTTATTGTAGGTAAACCTGAAGTTACTTTGACTGGAGTGCGTTCAGAAATTGACATTTTTAAAAATCATCTTGGAGATGGCCGTTACCATTGCACGTACACACCAGTGGTACCAGGTGGTTACTTACTTCATATTACCTGGAATAATCGACAGTTGAAAGGTTCTCCTTATAAAGTCAGTGTGATAGCAGCTGCTCAGCCCCAGAAAGTGAATGTGACTGGAGAAGGGCTGGAAGGAGGAATCTTAGGCAAAGAACTTCAAGTCCATATTGATACAAGAAAAGCTGGACCAGGTGAGTAACGAGGGAACAAGAAAATTTCTTCTCAAAAACTTATTTGGATTAGGATTTTCTAAATCTGATTTAAAATATTTTGCTCAAATTTTCATTGGAAGTTTTTGGTTAATGTTCAAAGAATACATATAACATATCTTTATAAACACAGGATCAATTTCTATAAATTATAATTGGTATTCATAATTTAGTCTTCAAAAAAAGGATTTCTTAAATTTTAGGTATTTTTATTTCATATATTCAAATGTCTTTCAAATATATATATGTATTTTGTCTACACACAAACTTTAACCAAATAAATTAAAAATACTGTTTAAAGTTCTCAAGGTCTTATTATAATTTTTTTTTTTTTTTTCAGCTTAGTTATATTAATTTGTACAGCAATACCGTAACCGTATTACATTAATTTGTATAGCAATACCTTAACCATACTACATCTAAACTAAGGTATTCCTGTATATATATTTGTGAATATTAAGATAGATTGGGTAAATAAGATAATGGGTTGTGAATTATATTAGGACAGAATGTACTGGGTGGACTTTATCTCAAACTTCTTTTTTCAGTTGTATTTTCTGTTTTTGCACAGAAACCATACCTCATTAGGAAAAACATTTTAAATAGCTATTTTAAAATTATAACTAACAAATACACATAAATCAATTGTGATGTTTGGCATTTCAGGTGAACTCACTGCTCACTGCATGGGACCAACACGGACTGCCTATTGTGAGTTGAATGATAACCATGATGGAATTTACAAATTGACTGTTCGACCCCAAGAACCTGGAAGGCACATTTTACAAATCAAATATGGTGGGGAGAATGTGTTAGGTGAGAATTAGTTTCTGTTTTCCTCTCTATATCCATCTCTTCGTATCATTTTTATAGGGATTCAGTTTAATAACAACTGTAAATTAATCCAAGATTAATCTTTAGTTTAAATCTTTGAAATATTTAAATATATTTTTTATTTAACCCTATTAAAATCCAAATAGCTGCAAATATCTCAAGTAAAGTTTTGTGCAAGAAACAGAGGTGTAGCAAGAATGGGACGAGGGGAGGCAGTGGCACATGTGTGGAGGGGTGCAAAATTACCTCTGGCCTATAATGCCTGTTAATTAAAAATGATGCCACCCCCTTAGAAATGGTGCAACTGCCCCTGGGCACTGTCTTTGCCCCCAGGTGCTGAGAACCCTTGCTACACTACTAGCAAGAAAGCTTTTGAATCAATGAGTTTCAGGAAGATTATATTACTTAAAAATCTACTCTATTAATGAATGTGATTTTCTTGGTTTGCGGTCCATAACACTGGACTCTTCCACTCAAGGGTAACAATTTTGCTGATAAAAATACCTTCTACTCACCATTTGAAACTATGGACTCTTCAACTGAAACAAATTTGCTATTATTTTTTGAAAAAAAAAAAAGGCTTTGTTTTCTAGCTCCATTGGTGCAGCCTGTATATTTGACACATACATAGATAGCCAACCAGGCAGAACCACTTAAAAACTGAAACAACCTATGTTGACTGGTAGACAGTTTTGGTTAGCGGTTTATAATAAACTTATATAAAGTATTTTATGTAAAATTATAATCAAAGTTTTTTTGGAATTTCAATGTTTTATAAAAGTATAAAGGTCTTGGGCAGAAAATGGTTGAGAGAGAGGGAGTGGCAATTAGTTGTTTATTAGGAATGTTACCTGATTTATTTATTTTTATTCAAACTGTAAAATTCTTAAAAATGTTATACATTTTAACCCATAAAAGTGTCGACTGTCAGTATCTTCTTAAAGAAATTGATACCAAATATAATAACTCATGTGATTATATTTAATGTAGAAATATGTAGAAAAAAAAACGCAGGGTATTTCTGCTAGTAAACAATAATTTTTAACAGATTTTTTGCTGTCTTCCATGACCATACCTGTATGTTACTACAATGAGAAAACTTAGATTTTCATGTTGTAGAGCAGGATTTAATCATTTTCATTTCATCATATAAGAAGAGGAAGTTGGGATCCTCGTCCTCTGACTGCGGGGAAGAAATGGAAATAAAGAATAATTTTTGCAATGATACTTTGAGAGCGTCACTTTGCCTGCCGCTGCTGTTTACGATTTGACACACCTTGCTTTTGACTCTCGATCACTTTCTCCTCAGAATTCCTGGTCCAAATCAAACTCTTACCCACTGGAAAAACCACAAGTTTCACTATCGACACTACTTTCGTCGCCACTGCCCTCTTTCATTAGAATTTCTGCTACTTGCTCTGCTGTACATCGGATGTGTTCACTTACTCAAAGATACTGTAGCGTTATTTACTGATAAAAGGCAAATAACCTAAAAGGAAGGATTTTTTTTGTCAGAATCTGATTGGCTTTGGTACAACAAGTATTGTATGACAAAATCTTTTGTTTTGAATGCATTTTTCTAGTGTCATAGCAACTAATACATCATTGTTCTTGGAGGGCTGAAAGGTCCCAAAACTATTTTAATAATTTTCTGATCAATCAAGTGAAAAATAATCTGTTTTGTATTTGTAATGATGGAAAGCAAATCATTGCTTTGATCTGAAACTAATCAAAATGGCTGATACTGGAATCCATTTTGGTTTTCTAGGAAGTCCTTATGTCTTGAAGATTGGAGCTCAGCCAGACGCAAGCAAAGTGCGTGTTAGTGGACCTGGTGTCGAACATGGCATTCTTGCAACATTTCAGAGTCACTTTTTGGTGGAAACAGATGGAGCAGGCGCTGGGAAACTCACTGTGCGCATACGAGGCCCTAAAGGTATGACTGAAAATAGTTACAAAGAATATCTTATTTATTTTTTTTTATAGATTTGGGGGGAGGATTTGTTAAACTGTACAAATGGGGGGAGGGTGTTCAGATTTGGGGGAGGATTTGTTAAACTAAACAGAACTAATCAGTTTAAATTGAACTAATCAAAATTTTATTTAGCTGATTAAAAAACAAATTTAAAACTTCAAAAATTTAATATAAACTTTCATGTTGGTTATGCCAGCTAATCAATCAAATTCAACTTTAAACATTTTATTTATTTAAATTACAATAAATTAGATACATACCTAAATTGAATATGTTTTTATTTATTCAGGTGCATTCCAAGTGCATATGTCCCGTGAAAGTCAGCGAGATCGTAAAATAGTGTGTCACTATGATCCATTTGAGACTGGGCTGTACATAATCCAAGTCAAGTGGTCAGATATAGATGTGCCTGGAAGCCCTTTCCACGTTCAGATTGTGGACACGCATCAGGAATACGAAGCTATTTCACAAGAGGTTCTGTCTCTTCACAATGGATATACCTATTCTGATTCTTTACCCCACAGACCAATGTACAATCAATGGAGAGAAGATATCTAACAGATATAAAGAATTATGAACAAATAAACCCCACTACAAATCAATTTGAAAAATGGACATAAATTTATTTATCACAAATTTGCCAATCTGAATTTAGATGAAATTCTAAACTTAACTGCTTGCCTTCTAAAATAACAAAACACAAATTACACATTGCTTTACTTATTAAATCTTATGAGCAAATCAAAATTATTACTGCATTAGTAAAAAACCAACTGACAAATACACCTAATATTACACGGCTTTTCATACTTATCTTATCTATCACACTAAACACACTAGATTACTGAAAATGTCTCCTGTATCACTGGTAGATACTTTAGTATTGTTTATGATTGGAAGATGTTTTTTGGCGGGAATCTCTTGTCTTCAGTATAGGATAATATGTTACCTTAATTCAGATGTTAATCTGTACAAGGAGTCTCTTTGTCTATGTAATCCTGGATTATTCTTGAAAAACCAGATAATTTTTCCCATGCTATTTTAGGGAACTTACAGACTATTTTTGCTAAAATTAGGAGACTTTAATTACATATTAGTTCTTAAAATTTGTGTTCAACTTCAATGGAAGACATCTTACATTCCCCCCCCTCTTCCTACAATAGACAGCAAAGTTGTAGAATTTATGATACTCAAACTGTTTAACTGACATATTAAAAAGCAGTGGATTCCGCTTAATAGGACCAATTTTGTGAGAACCAATTGAAACGCATGTAATCCTCGCTAATTTTCTACGTTTCTTATGACCAAGCAGCAGTGCTACCAAATTAACATATTTAAAAATAGTCTGATAGACTTACTAAAAATATATTTTCCAGTTCTCAAAACAATTATCTTTCAAAAGAAAGAAAATGTTGAAAAATAAAGGGAATGCAAGTTGTTCCCTTGAATTAAAAAACTTTTGTTTTGTGCATAACAGAAAATTCAGTTGTTCGGACCAGCCAGTTATTGGGTCCAAAATTGTTGGTCCCAATGCGGTTCTATTAACCAGAATCCACTCTATTTCATAGAAAAGCAATTCATTTTTCAATGTGTTGTAATAATGGAGAAAACAATTCACTCTTTTGAAAAACAGGTAAATTTTATTTTAATGGTTCTATCAAGTCATTGTATAAAACGGCTTTGATTTTTTATTGAAAAGACAGATTTTGTTGAACATTTGAATAAATCCCTGATAGTATGCAACAAAAAACATTTTTTTCAAAAATATTTACTTCACTCAAAAATAGAATTATTCTTAGGAATGGGCAACTCATATTTACATAACTTACTAAGATATCTTCAGATTTCCAATAATGGGTTAGATTTTGTTTAATAAAAAATCCAACCCATTACTAAGTAGTGATTGATATTTTAATCCTCTAAAAGTTCTTATGCTAGATAAAACACAGAACAATATCCAAAATCTAAATAAAACAGGTCTAGGTTAGTCACTCAATAGAAATCGTCATGTGACCAACGTCTTGGTAGCATGCTGTGAGATGATCAATAAAAAAATTGGAAAAAGGGGGTGATCAAGGAGTTACTTATCACCGCCCAACAAAAGGAGTGAGAGAACTAAAAAGTCCAAATTTTTCAAAAACAAGCATGAACGCTGCAGTACACAAATGAAGGGACCAATTTAGAATAAACTCACATTGTAAAATGAACCCACCCCCCCACTAAAAACTTATTTTTAGACAATGAGTAAATATCTAGCTCAATTTGTGCAGCCTGTACACTTGACACATACATAGCCAACCAGGCAGAATCACTTAGAAACAATATCGGTTTCTCCAGTTTTTAATACTTTTACTCAAAACATGAAGTTTGATAACAAAAGATCTACAGAAACCACCTTTTTCACACTAGGTGAACTTTTAGTAATGAGTTCTCCAATGTCCATCATATCTTCAACAATTCCATTAACTATAATGAAGATATAAGTACATTCTTTTTTATAAAATCAGTATTATTTACTTAAACTGCATTTCAGCAACTTCATTTGATTTTAAAGAAAATGTGGTTTTGCTGAAGTGCTTAAACTGATTTACATGAAACTTTATGTGAAGTCTATGCATTGTCCAAATCAGGTAACAGCACTATTATCCTTAGTTTTATTTTTCAAACAAAATCTGGTTAGAGTTTATAGCCCATCCGAAGGAAAAACAAATAAGACTATCTTATAAAGGAATATTGGCATGTTTCTTCCAAGGATTCTTTAAATTCTTATTGGCCAACATTTCCAAGTCCTGGCAGATGCGATGACGTGTTGTGTTAGGCTCAATTATATCATCAACAAAACCTGCAAAATAAAAATGATAATTTATAATTATTCACAAAAGGAGTCATTCCATCTCACTGAAAATCAAAATGATATTCCTAGAACTGAAAAAAAAAAAAAAAATCTGAGCAAATACTAATGTTTCACACCAATGGATTTCCAACTACTGATTTCTAGTTAACAAGTGAAATACATTATGATCAAATAGAGTAAACAACAATCTTAGAATGCAAATAATCCAAGTCCCTACCATCCATTTTGTTTTTTTCAAACTTACATTTGTTGCCTTATTTGTTAAACATTATCACTGCCTTTGAAAGCATAGAAGACGCCCTTTATTTAATATTCCTAGCTTAAGAAAAATGTGTTTCCCTGAATTCCTTTTGCTTATCACCGTTTTTTTTTTTTAAACGCCTCCTCTAGTTCAAAGGTTACACTTATCTTTTGAACCAGTTTTTATTTTTTAGAAAGAAAAGAAAAAAAAAAAAAAAAAAAAAAAAAAAAAAAAAAAAAAAAATGGAGGTCTTATCAAATAGGTCAGTTGCTTATCAAACAATTATTTCCAAGAGATTTTTTTTCTAAAATGCAATTCTTTTAACCTCTTTAGCTGATGATATAGTATAAACTTTTGTTAAGAAATTTTTAAATTGAAAACTTTCTAAACTTTGTTTAGGATTTGACTAGAAATTTAAATTTATTTGCAAATCCTTCAAGATATTAACAAACTTTCTAACATGATTTTAATTCAATATATTGTGTTTGTTCAAACAGTAAAAATGTTGAATTCAGTAAACAAGGGGCTATTGTCCATGAAATGGCTGATAAAATAAATTGGCAAAGTGAAAGGACAAACAGTGAAACAATTTTATTACCAAGAGGATTGGAGTTCTCATTTCGACAAAAAGTATGATCAAGATGACATTTTGTTTTGCACATATTTGGGAGAAATAACATTTTACCATGATTTTAAAATTTCATTATATTGCAGAGGATTGATATAATTTGCATTGTCAATTATTGTTTGTTTTAATATCAGAATACATTATTTTGTATACTATCAACGCACTATTTGGTACTTATCCAAATGTATTGGTTGTACATTACCTACTATGAAGTATGCATAAATATTAACCAAACAATAAAGGGAAATATTTATAGTTTAAAATGGTACCTTTGAAAAGTCCAGGCACTCCCCCCCACAAAGATAATGAAATATCAGACTGGTTAACTAGGGCTTTATTCATGCAAAAAACAAAAATAAGCTTAACAATGATCAAGGCTGTGTTGGGAGTAATCAATTAAAAAATTAGAAGAAAAGAAGTGATCAATAAATAAGTTACTTCTCTCACATTTTGTTGGGCTGTGATCACTAAAAAAAAAAAAAGCGTCAATGCTGCTGGACACAAACTAAGGGACCATTTTATCATTAACTTACATTGCAAATTGGACCCCCCCCCACACTAAAAACCTATTTAGGGGGAGAATAATAATAAAATTAAATGTTTAAATTTTCAGCCCTCTAGCTCCATTGGTATGGTACACGCTATAGCCAGCCAGACCAACTTAAAAACTGAAGAAACCTATGTTGACACTTTCGATGACAGTTTTGGTTGACGGTTTCTAATAAGCGTTAAACTACTTTTCCAGACAAAGTAATCTATAATGAAAGAAGAGGAATGAATCCAATTATCCCTAGATTAAAATTCCAAAGGATTCATTACTGAAATATTACAAATTACAACACTCACCTCTTGTTGCGGCTGGAAATGGATTTGCAAATTTTTCCATATATTCAGCTTCTGCTTGATTGTCATCACCACGGAAAATAATTTTCACGGCACCCTAAATAAAAAGCAGCAAGAGATCAGGGACAAGTGCAACAGATGTCATTTTCAAAGGAATCAACAAAATTTAATCAATTGCAAAATGATGAGATGCCACTTTCATTTAAATAGACTAGTGGAGACAAAAAGTTAATGTTTACAACAATCTCAGCTATTAAAAACATGACAGATTTTTAATTTTGTCCCATTTAAACATGCTTTATATCTGCCAGAAAAGAAAAGTAACGAACAGACAAATTGGTTTACAATCTGTCTGAAAGGAAAAATGGTTATTCACACATTTTTCCAAGAGAAAAGTTAAGCTGTAACATGCCCTGTGGCAAAAATTGATTTGTATTTTTTTCTCTGAAATAAAACATTTTGGATTTAAATAAGATTGTCTGCTTTTTGTCCTTCTTTCCAATGTTTACTTAGATATAGCTATAGCGATCTATCTAGCTAGATATATAGATCTAGTTAGCTATATCTATGTATACTGAATTTTCAACATTGCCAAATTACCTCTGTTGTGTGGATGTAATCCAACAGAAATGGAAATCACAGTAAAATTATCATAATCCTATCTTGCTTTATCAAATGAAAATACAAAACCACTAAATACGAGGCTAAAATAGGTGCCAATAAATCTTTGTTTCTTACCTTAGCTCCCATTACTGCAACTTCAGCAGTTGGCCAGGCGTAGTTGATATCTCCTCGCAAATGTTTAGAACTCATAACATCATACGCGCCACCATAAGACTGAAATCAAGGAGAGGAAAGCAATTTACTAGTTGCAATAAATGAAATGTGAATGTTAAAACCGAGAATCATGCAAATATAACAACAGCAAAAGGAGAAAACTTATTTTTTAGAATAAGTTTTCATTTTAAACTAGCTTTTACAAGCAATAACCTTGAGGTGTGTATATATTTTTTCAATTCCTGATGAGACATTGCTTAAAGATTAAAGCTGGTAAAATTGAAAGATAAAAAGGAATTTATTAGAATACTAGTATGGTACCTGTCAAAAATGATTATTTACATATGGCTCAGCACATGTGTGCTCTGCCAAGAATCAAAATGTATCTGTGCACTCATTGAAAAGTGTTACACAAACAAATCAAAATACAAAATTACATTCTTAATAATCAGACCTCGACATGACATAAGGTAAACAAGTGGCGAAACCTGAAAATTTGACCAAATCCGTTTGTACAATTGTGTGGAATTTTCTGCTAAGGAGCAATCGATAGAGAGCAATGGAATTTGTGTTTATGTTGACAACAATCGTTTTAAAAGCTTCAGAAGTGGCAGAAAAAATTCAATTTAGCCCAAGAACAGTAGAATATTATCCTTATCAACTTGGTTATTATGGACGAGCAGCCAGGAAGAAGCCCCTTTTAACTACAACTAATATTAAGAAGAGAAATGAGTGGGTAATTTGGTACAGCATAATTCTTTATGACGAATCAAGATTTGCTCAATTTTCAGATGACTTCTTTGGCCAAGTCAGTCCTATGACATGAATCCCAATGGGCAATATCAGATAAGAACTTGTGTGAGAAGTCTAAAAAGCCAGCAACACGTTCAGATTTGCTGATTCTCTTCCACCAATCATGGTCTGAAATACCCCAAGCTGCAATTTCAAAACATCTTAATCCTATGCCAAGACGAATTGTTGCTTTTAAAACGTCTAAAGGAAAGCCAAAACTTCATTTTGTACAGTAAATTCTCGAATGAAGTTAAAGCAAAACTGTTGGTGTCTCTTTACTTGTAATGTCTCTGTATAATAAATGATAGATGAAGCTAAAATAATGGTTTACCTTCCTTGTGATCACAGTCACTTTTGGAACAGTCGCTTCAGCAAAGGCATAGAGTAACTTAGCCCCATGCCGAATGATACCACCGTATTCTTGGCTTGTACCTAAAAAAAAAAAATTTTTTAAAAGTAATTTTCCATTATTAAACAAAACTAAATTTTATGTAATTTTACTTTTAGATATCATTTCCATCTGCAAAAGAGTAACCTCAGTGTTCTTGTAGATTCAATTGATAATTATCACAGATCTTTATTCAAAATTTACTTCTAAAAATAAATAAATTTAGTATTATAATATTCAACTAGAAAGCAATTCAGTGATTAAATTCCAACAGAAAACAGCCATAAAAGAAAATTATTCAATAAAAAAAAAAAAAAAAAAAAAAAAAAAAAATTAAAAAAAGCTTTAAAATCTAGCCTCAATATAACATTTATTATACAGTTGTTATTTATTATGCAATGGCCACAAACCTTTATAAGTACCAATGCAATATACAGTAACAAAGAAAACTATGCAGTTCTGAGTCACTGTGGAATGATATGTAAAGCTGAAAATACAATCATTTAAAGAAAATCTTGCATATTTAGCCATTCAGGGTGTTAGCCAGGAATTTGATTTCCCCAC
>VCCN01005666.1:1253852-1264582 GCA_006491835.1 Architeuthis dux | reverse complement strand
TGAAGGGCAGAAAAAGTATTTAAATACACAAGCTTAATTTTTCAGTTATAATACTTCATTGAATAAAAATGAAAAATATCTTTGACAAAACCAGTTACGTCCCTGACATCTGAAAGGCAGATGTGCTGAAGGGCATAAAAAGTATGACTCCCACCTATTGACGGAGATTCCTGTTGCAAAAGATTTCTGTGTCTGCTACTTCATCAAAATTCATCTCTAATACTATGTGAAAGTCGCTATTTTTGTGTAACGTTATATGTACGTCTGCAGTGAGCATCACGGCCAAACTATAAGTCTCCAGGGTCTGATTTTGCCATTTAGTGGTCAATATCGAGGGGCACTTTGTTTTTCCCCTTTTATGAAATCTCTAAAATATCATTTGTTTTCATATTTGAAGTTATTTTTAGTAACCGTGCTAGTGTTGATATAATAGTAAAGTGTGTGAAATGGGTTGATTTTTAAAACGGGGAATGCTAGGTCACGTGACGGCAATGAATGATATTCATAAATAGGTTCCAAATCAATAAAAAAAGAAATCAAATTAATTTATATTTTAAGAATATTTTTTTTAAAATTAGAATTGAAAACAGGAAGGCTCTGTCAGATGGTTCAGTGACCGCAATGAATGATATTCATAAAAACGTTTGTTTTTTTTATTGAATTTGACTTCATCCTAACTTTAGTTGTTTTTATACAACTTATTAATTCGGGCCACTGTTTCATTGCAACAACTTTTGTTTTTGTAAATTGAAAAACACTTTTCAAAATAATTTAAAATCATATTTAATTTAAACTTAAAATCAAGAAAAAACAACAAAAACAAAATTAAAATTAGATTTCTAAAAAATAAATTTTTCGCGAAGGGAAATTTTTGGGCTATCACCGACGTCAATTTTGGGGACGGGACCCCGTTCGGCAATTTTGGGAAAGGGACGGGACCCCGTTCGGCCCTAACGAAATTTTATTCCCGGAATCGGAAGACAGATGAAAAATTTTTTCCCTAACCATAATGGTTAGGAAAACAGATCTTCAAAAGTAGAAAAAAAAAAATAAAAAAATATTGATTGAGCAATCACCGATTTTTTTAAGTCAGTTATTTATTCTTATATTTGTTGGTAATTTTTGGTTTGAAGTACATAAACCTATGCTCCAAAAGGTCTGTGTTTTTATTAAAAAGTATAATAAAACAAGATATTCATCAGAAATTAACGCAATGAAATTAAAAGGCAGGTCTTCTGTTCTTTAGAAGATTTGCGCACCATTTCACGAAAACCGCGTCATAAATGCACTTCAGACTGACACAGTTTCCATTGAGGAATTCATGGTGCGCTATCTGATAAACAACTAAAGACGTGCTGCCTTTAATTTCATTATTGAGTTCATTTCAGATCAATATCTTGTTTAATTATACTTTTTAATTTAAAAAAAAAAATCATACTTTCTGGAGCCTATGTATGACTTTTGGAGCCTATGTTTGTTAAACACCGCCATGGGTTTATGTATGTCAAAGCAAAGATTATCAGTGTAACTCAAAAAATATTTCCGCGCTAGTTTAACTGCCAACAAGCGCTAAATTAAAACTAATAGCCAAAAACCACCCAACAGACACAGAAAAGGGGTCAAAAATGGTCAGAAATAGCCAGAAAAGGGGTCAGAATGCTTAAGCGCAAACGCGCCAATTTAGCGCTTTTTTGCACTGCCAAAACAAGAAACGCGCTAAATCGGCAACACTGAAGATTACCAAACAAACAAGTATAGACGAGCTGTTATGTAAGCTTAACACCCCCCTCTCTCTATCTCTCTCTCTCTCTCTCTTTCTTTGATAAGGCAGCGGGGAGGGGAAAAGAAAATATCCCCAAATATGATACGAAGAAAAAGTAGTAAAGAAAAGTCATAGAAAGAAAGTCATAGAAAGAAAGTCACAAAATAGCGTTACCGTGCGAAAAAAAAATAAAAAAATAAATAAACGTATAAGTCATAACTTTTTGGTTTCTGAGTAGGAATAATAAAGTCATAGGAACTTTTTTTTTAATAAAATAATGTTTTAATTTATTTAATGATGGCCACATGAGTAATATTTTAAATAAATAAATCACCACGAAAGCAATGTCCCAAGAAAATGTACTACTCAACAATCAAAAGACTCGGAAGAATTAAGAAATCCAAAGCTTGATATTCAAACCAAGAGAAAGTTTGAAATTTCTAAAAAGGTAAGTTACCAACAAGTTGAGGATGTGAATTAAATAATCTCAATCTATACGTTGTAAAAAGTATCACATGTAACCTTGTGTTGGCTATTTCTAAACCGAATTCTTTAGTTTTCTATAATGCTGAGCTTTTGCGTCGGTTACTTTACTTCCGAAGATAAAATTATTAGTACTACTACTAAGACTACAATTATTACCCCCCGCCCCGCTTTCAATAGTAGTGATAGTACCACCACGACGGTACCACCAGCCAAACTCTTCAGTTCAAAGTCAGACTCTCTCCAGCGGGTTTCTTCCACCTACTCGGCCTTTGTGCCGTATTCTGATATATAATGGATCGTAAAAGCAAACATACAGGATCTTCTATTCTACTACGAGTGGATAAATTAAAAACGAGGAAAGAAACAGTAGACAACACAAGGAAAAGAAAACGAAACCACATCTATTTCTAGAAGAAACTTTCTTTAAATTACTTGTTAAAAGAAAGTTCATCACAGAGCACTTCATCAACGGAAAACAAAATCCATAAAGAAACTATGGGATCATCGAGCTACAATAAATGGAACTTAGTCTTTGTTCCGATTTGCGCTGTTTACTCACTGCCGAAGAGAAACCGGACTGAGTTTAGTTGTGATAAAAAGCAACATAAATTGAGATGAAGGTAAATAGTAGCAAAAATTCAATAATAATGACTTACATTAATGAAAATGTTAAAAAAATATCAGCAACATTAAATTTCGGTATGTAGTGACCAGGGTAGTAATTCTTTTAGTTTTCAGAAAGCTATTTTTAAGAAGAGATTACAAAAAAATTACTTCAGAATTCCTTCAAATTATATATTTATTTTTTTTTTACAGAATATTACTTTAATTTTAAATAATTTGTTTGTAAATGGAACCTAAATATTTCTTGTTTCGAGTAATAAAAATTACAAAATCATTTCAATAAAAGCAAATAATATATTAAAAGTTATCCTATGATGAATAGGTCACATGCAAAAATTGTTTTTAAAGAAGTTATAATTTTAATATATTTAAATAATATTTAGACTGACAAGAGAGATCATTTGGAAAAATAGAGATTTTTCTTTGTGTAAATATTAGCAGAAATTAATAAAATCGATAATAGCAGAAATGTTTAATCCTAACAGCATCAAATCAATCTTTATGTAAACAATTATTATTAGCAAAAATAATATCTCTTAAGATCATAATCATGAGATATTATCTGTTTTTGTTAATAGTTTTCTATTATTCTTTAATGTTAATTTTGCTACACTCCTACATCACTGGAATATCAGAGACTTCAAAACACAGAGATGATAAATCCCTTGAAGAGCAGAATGAAGATATAAAAGAACAGGAAAATAAGAAGCATATGAAAGTAAGAGATGATATGCAAAGAAATATGAAAATTAAACATCTCTTTAAAAAACCCAAAGTCACATATAAATCACAATCCAAAAATGATTTCAAGATAAAAACCAAATACAATAAAACCAATATCTTTAGTGCAGTGAAGAAACAAGAAGCAAATAAAAATGATTCAAAAATTCATCCGACTCACTCGGGGACTTTTCAAAATCTTTCTGGGATATTTATTCTTTCAGCCTTTTATGATCACCGAGTTGCTTCGCATTTAGTAAGATTAATAACGCTCCAAGAGAAAAACGACAATCGCCAGTTGTTGTGCTGGTTCAAAAAAGGCACTTACCTCTTTCTGTCGTATGCAGATAGATACAAAATGTGCGAGAACCATGGACGCAAATTTGAGGGTTGGATTTATTCATGTCGTGTGCCAACATGGTTAGCAGTACCTAAGATAGTATTTATTTCAGTGGGAATTACAGAACTAGATGCAACACACTTCTTGAAACTAGATTTAATTTCACTCGTCAAAAAAGTAAACCAAAAATATTTCGGAATATGTATCCCTCCTCTATTTGGATCGATTCCGATGACCAAACTGATCCAATTTTTTGAACTATCACAAATTCTTGGAGCTTCACATTTTCATTTTTATCTCCAAAACGTATCCAGTAGCGTTCAGTTTATACTCAACTATTATGCCAAACTAAATCTGGTAAGCATGACTCGGTGGGAATTGCCATCGATAGTGGTCGGAGATTCTATATGGTACCATGGACAACTCTTAGCCGTTCAAGATTGCCTTTACAAGAACATGGCTAGCTTTAAGTACCTACTTTTCTTGGATTTGGATGAATTTATAATTCCACGCAGCACGTACAACTGGACAGACATGATTGCTGTGATAAAAGAGAATGCACAAAATGCAGATCAATCAGTTGGATTTTCGTTTAAGAGTGCCTTTTTTGATCCGTGGCAAATGCCCGAACCATCCCAACAACTTAGCTACCTGCAGCTTCTTGAACGCAGTCAAGCGATAAGCAACGTGCGTACCAAAATGATGATTGAAGCTGATAGAGTATTCGAAATGGGAATTCATCACCTGAGTAAACCGATCGCAGAGAACATGACAATAATCAAGGTAAGTCCAAACATGGCAATCATCCATCACTACAGGCCATGTATTACCATGTTTGAACCGACCATGCAATGCAGACAAAAGAAAAGAGACACAATGATTCTGAAATATAGTAAGCAGCTTCAAGACCGCTACAACCATAGAGTCAAAGATCTATTTAAACAATTGTTATGAAATACTTAAGAACTATCAATGGTACAATACAAAATATCCAGATAAATACAACTTTTAGTTGTTTTAGTACTACAAAGATATTTCTATTATTATTTGTTACTAAATCAAATGCATGCAGCAATCTTTGTACATATACCTCTCGTTACTTTTCTCTACAAGGATTCTTCCCTAGGCGAACATGTGAATATACCAGCATCTCAATAAACAACTTGATGGAAATATTGACATTCTGTGCATAGATTACAATTCGGATTCAATACATAACAGGAAGAAAAAGCTTCTAGAATCTTTTTTGAGAAACTGACTCTTAAAACACCATTAAGAGCTAAGAATCTGGTTTCAAGTATACAGATCATACATTGACTCCAACCAGGAGGATGAACAGACACTGTTGGATCATCGGAACTGGAAAGGGATAACTGTATTTCGATTTTCATTCAATAATAATAATGTGTTGCTTCTAACATCAGGCAAAAGTTTTAAGTAATGACCATGATACCCTACAGGATAAATTGAACCATATACATGATATTCTCTTTAAGAATTTACTACAAATAATACCAGGATCTTCAAATAAAAGGACAAACATTTGTGACCAACAAAGCTACTCTACACAATCTTCTTACAAAAGTTGGATCTCCATGTGAGATAAGTGTACTGAGACGATAAGCAAATGTTGATTTAAATGGTATATGTAGCAAGATTCTTTTCAGTAACTACACTACAAGAAAATGATTGCTTGCAGGAATCCCTGACACCCAGATCTAAAACTATGGATGATGGGAACCCTATCCAACTGGAAGAAGTATATGCCAGGGGAAGGCCAAAGAATGTATTGGCTGAAATGTGACAAAACCAATAAGGATGAATGAAAATATTAGTTGAACCAACCCATGGTAATTATTCTTCACCTGTTATTAAAATATACCATTCATTCTGGGGTAGTTCACCACTGAGTAAATGGTTAGCAAGCTAGTCTTACATACCGTTACAACTGTTGTGAGTTTGATTCTTACTAGGTCCCCAAAACTTTTATATAACCATTCATTCTGATTATACATATACCAATTGAACTGTATCATTTGAAATAATCACAATATAAATATTACATATCCTTAAAAATCAAACTTAAATTGGTAAAAAAAGATTTTTTTAAATTCACTTTACCATTTTATCAATCATTTTGTAAAATTACCAATACATTTACTCATGTTATAAAAATTACTATAATAATCTTTTCATTTATTGCTTATAATGTTTATTCTCATTAATATTTTAAGGGATTTTTTTTTTGAAAAAATACAAGATTGTTGCAAATATTATTTTGAATTTTAATCAGTTTGCATATCCCAATCCTTGTTTTTTTATTTTTTATAACTTGTACTGCAAACCATTTGCTAGTTTATATAGATATTTATTAAGTATAACAACATGGTACAGGTATACCTTGATTAGTGCAGGTTTTGATGTAGTACAGTTATGGTATTGTTGTACAAATTAATGTAATTAAGTATAAGTTGAAAACAAGATATTAAGTTGGCCTTGAACCGTGCGGTTTTGAACAGTACAGAAATCTTTGGAACAAATTAACCACCTTAATCAAGGTATACCTGTACAATGCCTAATGAGAAGAGAGGGGAGGGGAAATGGAGATTGTGTTGCACCAACTGCTTTAAAATCAGCATTTGAACACTGAAGAATATATAATTATCTAACCAATCAAACAGGCCATTTGCTTGCTTATTCAAATGAACAGTATATTATTTTTTACAAAAGTGTCATTAGATGGTCAAGTGGACCATCTCCGATTTTACTCTAACTTTGGTCACAGGTTCTTTTGGGTCTGAAATGAAGTCCTGTAAAATTTTAGCTCAATATCTTTACTCATTCAGTCATTATGGATCAAAGAACGACGACTACTTTGTACGAGGCGATGGAGGCCAAATTGGTTTTTTCATTTTACACTAGCCACCATTCCATAACAGGAATTTCTACTGGGCTGAAAATTTGTTATGGTCATCTTTTTATGTAGATTTTGAAAATATTATCAGCCTAGCTCTAGAAAGAATCATTTTTTCAGTAAAAGATGTCAAAGTGGGATTCAAATTTCATCGGTATTTCTGGAAAGCCATTTTTAAATAATCATAACTCTGGCAAGGAAGGAAGTAGTATCAATGCACCACAAAATATCACAATCTGGATCGTTCTAGCTTTTCTAGATCCTGAGATATAAGGTCTCAAAAATGGCCTGAATTTTAAAAATTACAAAAATGTTCCATTTTTCAAGACCAAATGAACATGTGGAACAAGCTGCACCATTTTCTGAATAGTGTGGATATTACAAATAAAGTCTACAATTAACGATCAGTCGAAACGGGGCTTATCTTGTAGGTAACTTAGATTTTACAAGTACATGGAATGTACAGTAGACTAAGAAAGACCTGAAGGATATCTTTATTTACAAAAACAAAAGTTTCCATGACTTAGAGAGAGAAAAAAAAAAAAAAAAGAAGAATCTCAGACAAAAAATATTATTACGGCAAACAAAGGAGACTAGCATTCCAAGGGAAATTATGAATCACTGCCACACATATATGCAGTGTTGGGGATGATCAATTAAAAAGTTGGGCTGTGATCACTAAAAAAATGTCTGAATTTTCAAACACTTAACTTGTGACCAATTTAGCATTGAAAATTGAACCCCCTACTAAAAGCCTATTTTGGAGGGGAATTTTCAACAAAAAAAAACAACAAAAAAAAAACATTTTCCCTACTCATTTCAAATTTCTACTAAGAACAGTTAGGGCAGGGTGAAGTCCAGATACATATAAATGTGTGAACACATGAATAACCTAAACCTTTGGTAGCAGTGATTAATTAGAAAAATGTTCATAAATGTTTGAATGGTTAGTGTATTTGAATATTTGCTTAAAGCAGAATTGATTTGAAACAGATTCTCACCAAAATTTATTTTTCGTGTTGCCATGAACCTGGGGTCAACAAGTGAGCCAGGTGCATTTTGTGGAATCACATTAAACCAAATTCTCATGGCCAGATGTTGACAGATGAAAATCCAGATTTGGAGGTTAATTTTCAATTAGTAGGAAGTGCGGTCCCTCCTTGCAAAGCGGGCATAGATGTGTAAAACACACTTGATTGGTTGGCTATATAACGTAAGCAGTGTGGTCCCACCTCCTTGGTGATAGTTAGAGAGAATTGACCAAGAAGATTATGGAGTAGCACAGATATGCCAAATTTGGAACAGATGGACGGAGCCGAGACCCCAGGCGGACCCTGCTGAACACACCTTGCCCACTGGCGACCCACTTGACCCTTTGATATAAGGTAACAGCTTAGGATTGGGGACAACCAGGAATTTCAACTCAAGAATTTCCGACCAAATTTGAAGGCTAAGAAGAAGTTTGGCAACTGCCTCTCGATTGTAGGCCCAAAATCGATGTTCCCTGTCCATACCAACTCTGCTTTCCTTCGCCACTACAAGATCTGTCTCATGTAGAATAAACCCCCTAGAAATGACCGAGCCACCGTAGCTTGGGAAGACACAGCACTTAAAACAGAGAGAAGGGTTAATTCAATGTTGTAACCCTGACAAAATAAAACATTATTTTCATGCTTTTTTTTTAAACAGGCGTTTCTCATCATTTTGAGGAAACCAGTTGTTCTCTTATTTCTGACCAGGTACACTCAATTCGACGACGTTTCGACCAAATCCACCAAAAGACTTCTTCAGAGCAAAAATTCATAACAAGAGTGGAGAGGCCAATTGGCTGTGAGAAACCAAGCCGACGAGCAGGGTGACCTGTTATACAATTCTACGACCTTCTTCAGGTCTCGTTTTTCCAGTAATGCAAACCAGAAAACAAAAGCAAACAGAAAATTCAAAATCTTCACAGCAACGTTTGTAATATAGGTTATTCCATGTACAGCAACATGTGCAATATAACTTATTCCATAATTTATATGCAAGATGTTCCTAATTCCTTTCTTTGCTAACCAAGAGGATTCAATACTGTGTCCCCAACAAAAGCCACATTGCATTGAATTCCACATTGGTCTAATTTGTGCATCTAGCCGACCAGTTGATGTATGCCAACTCTTTCAGTTTTCTTACACTTCAGCAGTATTCTCTATCAACAGATCTTTGTAACCTCCTTAGTAGAGTTGGTCCCTTACAAGAGAAGAGTTTTACAGAAAACTGCATTTACAACATTCCATGCAAATGTCGAAAAAAGTATAAAAGAGACTGGTCATCACATTAACCCAATTCCTGCTGGAATTATTTGAGGGGAAAATTTTTTAACTTATCTTTAATAATTAGCAATGAGGGCCTTCCTAAAATAATGTATACACGATTTAAGATTGGTATTGAATATTCAATTATGTAAAAAGTTGTCTCCCATTTAAGGGACATTGTCCTAACCAATAACAAACACGCTTTACTTGATTTCAACACTACAAACAAAATTTGGATCATGTTCCCATCAAGCACCCTAAATTATTGCAAATCTAAAAGGATGGATTTTTCCTTGATACTAGTGACATCACTGAAATGTCAGTAGTGTTACCAAGATAAACAAAGTCTGCGTGTTGATATCAAAGAAAAACTAGGCTGAACTGGTGTCGCTAGTCTGTCTCTGAAATGTTCGAAGTTACTTACATTCGATAAAAAAAAAAATAGGTTGTTGATAGGTTTGTTTCTTTTTTTAAACAAACTTTCGAAGTTACTAAGATACTTTCTTCCGAAAAAAATAACTAATTATTCAATAAAAATAGGTTTGTTAGTTTTAAAACACAAAACCTATAAACCTATTTTTCAAAGAAAAAAATCGTAAACTTTATAAATCTGTCTCTGATAAGCATGGTTTAACTGGTATGTCTAGTGGTTTATCTTGGAAGACATGCAGTGTTATGAGAATCACATACACCAGATAAGGTATCTTCCTCGGGGTCAAAGTTGTCAAAGGCACCAATCGTGTATGAATCAGTCTTGAAATGACTGAATTGAAACTCCACTAGGAGACTGCTTAACAGCATACTGTGCAAGGTTCTGGTGGTGATGAATGACTTCCAGTTGGCTGACACTTGAACCTACAGGAGTGAATACTAATATCAATGTTTTGCTTTTACAATTCTCATGTATCGATTCCCTCATCATATATAGCAGTGTTTTCCTAGCTCCATTATAAATGTTGTAGTACATTATTTGTAATAAAGTTTGTGTCTCCGGATTCTACACTTGGGAATGCTTCCATAATTCCAATTCTTCATCTTCAAAGATATCATATTCTTCAATGGACTTTGGGTCTGCATTAAATAATGTACTGAAAAAGGTTATAAACACATCAGGTATTATACTTTCAGTCCAAGAGCTTTTAAGGTCCAGAGCGTCACCAAATTTATCATTGAAACCAAAGTCTAGCATCTGCAATGCTTTTAGGGTCCAGAGCGTCACCAAATTTATCATTGAAACCAAAGTCTAGCATCTGCAATGCCTCTCAATAGAATGGCAGATTCTGTAACAGGATTACAGCTTCTTATGAAGTCTGCTGCTACTTCTGTTTGAAGGGCCAGAGAAAAAAAATGAGTGGTTTGTTAGCCTCTGTAGGCTTTGACAATTTAATGCTAATTCCAAAGTAATCACAAATTAGTTTTAGTTCCTTGTTACAGACTTTGATCTCTTCATTTTGTATATCAAACTGGTTTCTAATGTAACCGATGGTATATCCATAAAGACAAAGTTCAGATTTAATATAAGCTATGCAAGAAAATACTGCCACATTTTGATACTTGATGTGTACTTTTGCCATCTGATTAAAGTTTCTG
>VCCN01005666.1:1192719-1211494 GCA_006491835.1 Architeuthis dux | reverse complement strand
ATATCCACCCAACTGACTTATTTTTTTGCCTCCAGGTGGACCACAGGTGAATGGAAATCTTTTTGCACAACTGCTGGCAAAACGTATCAGGTTGATAGCAACAACTCTTCGATCAAGATCTGATGAGGTTTGTTTCAACTCAATTCTACTTATTCCAATGTCACTGATCCATTGATTATTGCACAATCTAAAACCTTCCCTGTCAAACTCCATTTTAATTCACATGAAGAGGTATCCTCAACTCTTTAGTTTTATTCTATAAGAACTTTTCACATATCTGAAGATTTAGTAGATGTGTGGCAATCCAAAAATAAGAGTTGTCTCCCATAGATTGGAACTCTCCGTGATGGGTTGGAGCGCATCCAATCTGAACACGTAAATGCTGTCATGTGACCCAAAATCATGCATCAAGAGTGCAGGTGCGAATTTCAATTCTCTCTCTTCCTTCACCCCCCGTCAAACCGATAAGACATTTTTTTGTTGTGATCGCTCTCCCACCGTTGCCAGCTCAGTGCATGGAAGCACATACTGGGCCAAAAATGATTACCTGCTGATACAATATGTGTAAGTACACTTAAATATAACACTACACTTCAATACATTAAGAAATCCTTGAACATTTATTAACAGGTATTACATTTAGAAATATCCCTAAGCCGATATAATGAACACTCACATAGATAGACATTAACTAAACTTTCCCTTGTTCGTTTGAATGAAAAAACGTTTGTTTCTCTAAAGGTTGTCTTTGAATTTACTGTTGTTGTTTGTTCATGACCGAACCCAAATGAAGTCATTTATCCTTTAACCAATCTTTAAATATGAAGAAATTCCTCATCCACAGTTGGGCGCCCATCTCCTCCTCATTAAAGTCCCAATAACCGACCCATATATTGGGAGACTTCTTTCCTCTCTAAACCAATGGACGCTCATCTTTCCATCCTCCATAGATGTAGTGTTTATGCTACTCTTAAAACCAGTAAACTAATCTTTTCTTTTCTCCTTTTTCAGTATAAAAGTGAACTTATTCAAGATTTTTCAAAGAAAGTTTTACCCCATTTTGAAAAAGGCAACTTACAACCGGTTCTTGACAGCACATTTCCTATGAGTGAATTGCCAGCTGCCCATGAAAGAATGGAAGCCAACCTGAATCAGGGAAAGATTGTGCTTATAGTTAAAGAGGACGAGAATAATGAAGAGAGTAAATGATGTGGACTCTTCTAGTAAACATAACATATCATTTAGAACATTATATTCATTAGGTGGGAATATCCAGTTGATTGATTGCTTTCCTCTATTGTTTTTGTATCTTGTTTTCAAGTATATCATTTTAATCTACACATTTGACTAAAAATGATGCTAAAATTAATAGAGAAATAGTTTAGATCTTTTTAAAATTTTCTTGCCAATCTATTTTCAGATATTTTTTTAAAAATTACTAAGTGTGGTGCTAAATATTTCTTAAAAATGAATTACCTACATCTATTTACAGATCTAATGCCTGTGATAAAAGCCTGCTGACCTCTTAACATAAAGTATCATTAGTGTTTATCTAATACTAGTTTACACTTGCCATAAAAAAATAACTAATAATTAAGTAATTATGCATTGTACTTATAAAATATCAAAAAGATTATGTTGCACAACATTTTCTTGTTTATGTTCAATATTTCCTGAATATTAAACTAAACTAAAATAAAAAGATACAATTTATCAAGTCAAATTTTTCCCCCATAAAGATTTTATTAATCAAAATGAAATTGAAAAATTTCTAACATTGTTATTGCTTTCAAACTTCTGTCTTTAAGAGTGGAAACAAGTGAGAAACAGGAAATGTAATGAAATTCTTGAAATTTGTATGTAAAACTGTTAATTTTCTTAATCGGTTCAACTTATTGATCTGTGATGAATATATTCTTTATATTGTACAAATAAAAACTTGACAAACCAAAATAGGAGTTGTCTCCCATAGATTGGAGCTCTCCACACGCTGGATTGGAGCTGTCACATGACAAGCGCCAACCTTGAAATCTCTTTCTTTTGCCTCAGACCAGCGTCCGAACTACACGTGATTAATCACAGTTTCTTTTCATGATTTGGCCCGTCCGAGTGCGTGTGGTAAACAGATGTTGCTCCGGACAGGGCTAGAGTTTATCTCAAAAGAAAACCCATTCAACCTTATGTTCGCACACACACATCTACCTGAACTTAACGCCAGAAACCACATTAGCATCATTAAGAACTCTCAGGCACAATTAACATTTTATTTACCCTGTCACAAAACCCATACGAAAACACAATGATCACTCTCGCATACACATATATGGACATTAACTAAACACGCATTTTCCCTTGTTTGTTTGAATGAATAAACGTTCATTTTTCTAAAGGTTGTCTTTGATTTATTGTTGTTATTGTTGCCTGTTCATGACCGAACCCCAATGGAGTCATTTATCCTTTAACCAATCTTTAAATATGGAGAATTTCCTCATCCACAAAGTTGGGCGCATATCTCCTACTCACAGAAGTCCTAATAACCAACCCATATATTGGGAGACTTCTTTCCTCTCTAAACCAATGAACCCCAATGGAGTCATTTATTCCCTTATCAATCTTAAAATATAGAGAAATGGAGTAAGTTGGGCACCCATCCTCCTCACAGAAGTCCCCTTAACCAAATCATACAATGGGAGACTTCTTTCCACTATAAACAAGTGGGCACCCATCTTTCCATTCTCCATATCTTACAATAACTGTAAAGACTTTTTTTTGTATTGAGTATGTTAAGATCTGATATTTGATTTGCACCAATGGTAACTTATTAAAGTACAATAACTGCTTATATTTGATATTTTATTGCAATAAGTAGTTTAATTCAAGTTACTTTTTTGGCTAATCTTTTAAAGGGCTCCAAGCCTTCAATTTTAATCCAGTGGAATTCATATTTGTCTTGAAAACTTGAAAATAGTTCAGCCCTAATTGGGTGATTGTAAGAATGTTGCTGTATATTGGTTAACTCAATATGAGTAAAGAAAAAACATTCTGATTTTGTATGCCTTTTGATTAGCTCATGATTTTCAAAATTGTGTTCTTGTTTTTTAAACAATGTCTTGTAGGTATTATTTCTAAGCTCAGCTTATTCTGGGTTTGGTACTATTTCGCAAAACCAATTTGGTGTGGGCGTTCTGGTATCAAACCTATTTTGGCATCTGCCCATTTGGTGACAAGTGATATGGCGTTAAGAACATTATTTTATTTGCAGTTCTGTCTGTATAAACAGTTTTAATGGAACAAAATCACAATATCTGTTATTTTACAGCAAAAATGTTATCATTTTTTACACTTGAGTATAATAATTTCTTTTTACCTTTGTGTTAGCTGGTGGCGTGTTATGTTGATATTTGTGGCTGAATGTTTTGTGTGTGTGATGTGATATCTTTTTTCCTTCGTTAGCTGGCGTGTTCGCGTATTCAGCTAGATTTTGTTTAAGGGGAGCGATACTTTTTGTTTTGGGGTCTGCTTCGAGTGTTGGCTGAATTAACTGTTTCGTTTTGTTTTTGTATTCCTCGTGAAAGTGTAATTTCTTTTCTACTTCATCTGTATTTTGTGTCGGCTGGCTTGACTGTTTCGTTTCGTTTTTGTATTCATCGGCAAAGTGTAATTTCTTTTCTACTACATCTATGTTTTGCTGTGCGTGAACATCCACAGATAAGCACCATTGCATATATGTTGCATGCCATTGTATGTATTTTGGGGCAGGTAATGGGTTGATATACAAATAGCTTTCCACCGCTTTCACGAGTCTGTCAAGATGTGTTTCATGTCCTCGTGGTATTAGATTTCTGCTCGGTATATTCTCTACGATATCATTAAGGTCGTCTCCAGCGAGTGTTAACAACACTGCTTTTTGCTGGATATCTTCGCTGATCTTTTCTGTGACGAATAGCTGTTTTAGCTTGGTAACCCATGTCTTCCATCTGTTGATTTTGCCTTCCGTTTTGCAATCGGAAATCGGAAATAGTGGGAGATACATGTTTTTGCACGCGGGTCGGCTGATTTCTTGTTGTTTTTTTTGTTGTTGTTTTTTCCCCCTCATGGCCAGAGTTGTGGCACGTTGTTTTGTTTTTTTGTTTTTCGATCTTTCACCTCGTCGCCAAAAGCTTCTCAGGACAAATCCTGAGCATGCTAATGGTGATTTCCTCCCGACCAGCTGGCCAAGATATCCTGTGCAACTTCTCCCAGGACGATACCCGAGCATGCCACAAGGACCCCAGAAGGGCTGTGGTTCTCTGAACTTTAAGGCCATGGCGGTTTCGAAGAACAGATACTACACTTTGATCTTCTCGTGTACCTGAGGAACATTGCTCATAATTACCGAGAATGAACTAAACAGTTTTATAGTGATTAACAGAATTAATTTTTTTTTTTTAATAAAGTTATATTTCAGTTTTAAAACATTTAAAGTTTAACCTTTGAATGTTGAATGAGAATCAAGAAACACTGATAATTGTTTGGAAGTTTTTCAGTTCTTCAAAATTTTGCGATAAAAATCAGAATTTGAACGTGCGATAAACGCTAATTTTAAAAATCTACTGAAAATTAATAACAATAAACTATGAAATTGAAAATTATTTTCAATTTCTGTGTTCTGGATGTTATAAATGTTAAAATTCTAAAACTTCAAAAATTGTTTTAAAAAAAACCTTAACATTTCTGTCTTGTGTATATTTTCTGATGCTCATGTTATGTCTGTTTAGGCCATTTTCAACATTTTTGTAATTATCATAGCTACGATTGAATATATTTATTAATAGGCTTTCTTTTAAAAATAATTACTGGAAATATTTTTTTAATGTAAATATCCCCCACTTTTGAAATCTCAATAAAATGATACCCATTCCGTTTCTGGTCCCTGAAAGCGCAGACCGGAAGTAGGAACGGGGAAGGCTCTGTTCTACACATGCAATAGCCCTGATCAACACGTGTCTTTCATTTCATCTTTTCTTAACATGCTTAAACACGGTTACGAATCAAATGCATTCTAATTGCACACAGCTAGAACAGAAAGAACAACAAAGCGAACAAAGGCACTAAACACAACAAGAACGTTACAACATGGTCGAGAAAAGTCTCACGTCATTTAAAATTCCCTGGATAATTAAAGTCCTTTTAATTTTTATCTTATGGCAACAAAAAAAACACGTACGTTGAAACCACGCTTCAAATTGACAAATTTAAAACTGCAAAATAAAGTATAATATCTCTTTGTCAAATTTTTAGTTTTTGTTTTTACTTTTGTATGTAAAAAATACATTTTTTGCAAAGATTTTCAAAATTTAATAAAATTTCAACCAATTTAAAAATGTTTCAAAAGCCCTGCTCATAATTACCAAATGATCTAAATCAGGACTTCTCTTAGTATTCACTAATTTTTTTAAAATAAATAACGTTTTTGTTATGTTTTAGTAATTTATTTTTTAAAAATGTATTTTCTCTTAATAAACAGTGTAAAACATAATATAGATTATAAATATGTTGCAATTTTTGACATTTCTTTTGCAGTTATTTGTTTCTGTGTTTAGTTACTATTAGTTTGCAGCTAAAGACTAATTATAGTCTTAGTAGTATTACCTATTGTTTTAGTGAGGGTGAGACCTACCAAGTCTCCCGTATTTCCCAGGAGAGTCCCGCATTTTGAAGCCAAGTGCTGTCTACCATCCACCCCTGCATGTAATGAATTTCTACGAATCTCCCGCATTGAAAAAAGATATGCTTGTAAAAAATGTTCCCCCTCCTATTTGTTCCTACCAAGTCTCCCGCATTTTGTTGATTATTTTGGTTTAAAATTATGTTAAGATAGGTTTTCACTACACTGAAATAGCTGTTTTAGAACTTCTTGTGTAACCACAGCACCGGTCAACGTGAAGGAAATTGGTGTGACACTTCTTACTGAGGTACATAAACAATCTTTATTCTCTGAAGTCTCAGTACAAGGTGAAAACTGCAATACAATGATGAAGCCGCGAATTAGGCAAAATACACAAGTGCAGTTAAGACATCGTAAATCAAAACGCATAACATTTGAACGTAGAAAACTGCAATACAACAATGAAGCCGCGAATTACTCCTCCCTTTCCCAATCATTTATCTCCCTTTCCATGTCCAGAATTATTAAGTGGTGGTCATAGAGAGTGTACCCCGAATAACCCTCATTCTAATCCCTAATTTAATGGCATCTATTAGCTGAGTGTATTCCGATGAACCCAGCTTCTAAGACGTAATTTAATGGCATCTATTGGCTGTGATGGGTGGTCGTAGAGAGTGTACCCTGAATAACGCACCTTCTAATCTGTAATTTAATGGCATCTGTTGGGATAGGTGTTCATAGAGAGTGTACCTGGAATAACCCCGCTTCTAACACGTAATTTAATGGCATCTAGTGGATGTGATGGGTAATCATAGAAGTGTAACCCGAATAACCCACCTTCTAAGACGTAATTTAATGGCATCTATTGGATGGGATGGGTGATCGTAGAGAGTTTACCTCGAATAACCCCACTTCTAATCCGTAATTAATGGCATCTAGTTGCTGGGATGGTTGGTCATAGAGAGTGTACCCCGAATAACACTGTAGTTTAATGGCATCTAGTGGCTGGGATGGGTAATCATAGCAGGTGCACCACTGGGATGGGAGGTTATAGAGAGTGTACCCTGAATAACCCTCCTTCTAATCCGTAGTTTAATAGCATCTATTGGCTGTGATAGGTGCTCGTAGAGAGTGTACTCGAATAACCAACCTTCTAAACCGTTGTTTAATGGCATCTAGTGGTTGGGATGGGTGGTCATAGAGAGTGTACCCCGAATAACACCGGTTCTAATCCCTAATTTAATGGCATCTGGGATCGGAGGTCATAGTGAGTGTACCCTGAATAACCCACCTTCTAATCCATAATTTAATGGCATCTAGTGGCTGGGATGGGTGGTCATAGAGAGTGTACCCCGAATAACCCACTTTCTAATCCGTAAGTTATTGGAATCTATAAAAGAGAATGAAATGTTTCCGACACTTGACAAGAATGTTAACCGACCAACCAGTGCCTACAATCTATAATAATGTTCAGGCGTCCGTGTAAGTGGTCTGGCTGGCTGGCCGGCTATGTATGTGTTGTGTGTACAGGCCGCACCAATGGTGTTATAGGGCTGAAAATGTAAACATTTACTTATTATTATCTCTAGAAAAAATTTTATTTTTTTAAAAATTACCTTCAAAATTGTTTTTAGAGGAGGGTTCAATTTACGATGTAATTTTATGCTAAATTCGTCCCTTAGTTTGTGTCCGGTATGTTCACGCTTGTTCTTTTGAAAATTCGGACTCCTTTTAGTGATCACCGCCCAACAAAAGACAACAGAAGTAACCTATTCATTGATCACCCCTTGTTGGTCACGCGACGGTTTCTAATTATTAATATTGCATTGCTTTTTAGCCGATCCATTCTTTAGTCACCAAAATAATCAAGAACTATCCTCGAAGTGTCATCCCATACCCAGGTGGGTTATCTTTCATGTACGACGCTTTAACCGATAAGGATACCAAAGCTGTTCTCATGTCTTTCTGTCATTGACTCTTTCTTCCGATTTTTCCGCAAACCGGTATTTGTAATAATTTGTTTATTTTGAGATTATGAGATACAACTACAACTGCAAATCAGTCTCGGCGCTAGGTCCGACTGCGCCACCCCACCCCCTCGCAATTGTTAAATGTGCACCCCCTCACAAGGTTTAAACAGTAGGTCTGACTCCCACCTTCCCCGAGCTCTGGCTAGTTTTATAATGTTATAATGAAAAGCAACTCCAGAGTATGTAGGTCCACTTAAACCTAAGTGAACAATTTTCTTATACGAATTTTCCCGCCAAAAAGTATTAACTTTTGGAAAATTTCAAATAGCAACATTAAAATAATAATCAACCAATCAGAGCCCGACTTCTTGAACCATCGCCAGGAGCCGATTTTTTCTCTTAAAAGTAAGTACGTTCAAGTAACTGGCAGTGGGAGATTCATTTAAGCACTTTGACTCGGCGGAGGTGCATCACACTTCAAAGAGTTTTTCCCCCTAAGAGAACAGGGAGACAGTTTCATAGAGAGTCCTGTTGTTTCAACCAACACAGACAAGCTTACCACTCTCGTTTCATCATCAGCACCAATACAGGAAGAGACATTAATATCATTCTCCTTCCACTCTTCTCTTCGCCCTGCCACAGCAAGTGAGATTACTACTAACTTCTCATTTACGCATACACACCATGAACTGTCTATACACTTGGTTATAGACATAACGCATACACACATGTGAACTGCTACTCACACCTGGTGATATACATAGCACACACACACACTTGTGGATTATTCTCTTCATAGATACACACATATCTATACTCACCCCCTATTACAATTGCCACGCACATTGAACTTTTAATTCCAACATACACACTACCCTTTTCCTCCCTTTGAACAATATCCTATTTGTTGTTAATTTAACCGATTAAAACTCAGTTGTAAAGTGTTATTCCTGCCTTGTGAATTTCCTCTTAAACCTACACTTATTTATTTATCTTTTATTATTGGGCATTGTTGTGTTCTTGTTGTTCTTCTTGCGGTAGCTGTGTGAAATTAAAATGTGTTTTGATTCGTAACCTGTTTAAGCGTGTTAAGAAAAGAAGACAGAACAAGATAACACGTGTGATAGGGTTGATTAGCCTGGTAAGAAGTGAGCCTTCCCCGTTCCCACTTCCGGTTCCCGCTTTTTGGGACCGGAAACGGAATGGGGTTTGCTGGGAGCTTGCCTCGGCATGTTTATTGATACAGATATATTTATATAAACATTACAGGCATGTCAGACACCAATTTGTAAGCTGGCATCTTCCCTGACAAATGTTGACACACCCTCTCCTGTGCCCAACAAGAATAATAGGGCGACTTTGCAAATTTGGTACAATAGAAAATGCAGTAGATCTGTGTGTGAAATAGAACATTAAAGTATGTTTGTGACGTAACAGAAAACAGCCAAACACGACTATTAGACGCCGTTTCTATTAAAATTCAAATTAAATTCGTAATATATTAATCATTGATAATAATCTATTTTGCTCAAATAATGGCGCTACCGTTTTTACCAGGAAACAGTTTTAATTCAAAGGTAAGTAGTACCAAATCTGTTATAATTTACCTGATAGTTTAGTCTTTTATTAATCCAATATCAGTTCAATACACAAGAGAGTTGCCAATGTTTTTCATTATTGCTTTAACTTTCAAATGATGTCGAATAATAACTTGGCAAAGATTTTCCGCGTCATACCCCAAAAAGCAAAGTCAACATCACTGATAATTAAACTGTCTATCCTCAAATAATATTTGGCAATTGTGACCTTTCCCGTTTCAAAATGGCCACTGCTCAAGCTTCAGAATAACAGACGCTGGTGACGAATTTCACGTCAAAGAAGCAGAAGACAATAACCTTAACTCTAAAAATACTAACACTAAAAAACGAACCCTAAAAAATGCTAACCCTGCAGCTAGTGCGGTGGCCATTTTGAAACGGGAAAGGTAACAATAGACTGATAGTTTTCTTTGTGAAGATAATTGTCCATCAAAACAAAAAAAAGGGTTTCCAGACTAAGTTGATGTCACTCTCGTTACATCAGTAACAAATGGACACCACACTATTCAAAAGACAGATTCAAAATACCACTCTACGATTGAGAAGTGACCTGATACACATTTACAAAATAACACACAGCATGGTAGAAACGTACACCTATTGTAAGATATGCAAACAGAGTAACCTTAAGCTCCAAAAGGCGATTGTTACCTTTTCCGCGTTAAATTCAAAACATCTGGACGGCGTAAACTGGGTTTTTTTTAGTGGCAAAACTACCATCGCGGTAATGAATAGTTTGCTGCTTTCATTTGTTCCGTAATTGACTTATATAACCTTAACCCTAACACTAACCCTAAACCGGCCATGTCGGCTGAGGCCTAGAATACGCCGACTGCACCCCCTGCAAAGGGGTAAGACCCCCCAAACAGGCGCCACCAAAGTCGCAAGACTATTTTATTAAAAAAAACTAACCGTCGCAAAACTCTAATTTAAAAATATTTAAAAAACTTTGACCAAAGTCGCAAGAATTTGATTAAAAAAAAGATAACCGTTTACCAAAGTCGCAAGACTAATTAAAACAAAACAAACAATCGTTCACCAAAGTCGCAAGACACTAGTTTTTAAAATAAACCAAGAAACAAAGTCGCAAGACTCAAATTTAAAAACAGAAATAACCGTTTACTAAAGTAACTATTTTGGGGGTTTTAAACTGATTTCGGCATTAGATGACCCATCAAGTGTTGATATGCCGCTAAATCAATCAATCAATCATAAACCTAACCCTTTAGTTTTCTGCTTCCAATTGAAAATGAAGTTTTGAAAAATAAATTCACAGATAAGGTTAAAAAGAAGTGAAAGAATTTCAAAATTTGTGAAGAAACAATGCTGTTCTGTCTTTAATTTAATTTTTAAATGAAAGCAGAAAACTTGACCATTTAAAGCTGTATTATATTAACTTTAACTACAAAGGATAAGTTAGGATTAGCGTTTGGGGTTAGTGGTTAGGTTTAGGTTAAGTCAATTACGGAACAAATGAAAGCAAGCAAACTTGTCATTATCGCGATGGTAGTTTTGCTACTGAAAAAATAGTTTATGCCGTCCATGTTTTGAATTTAACGCGGAAAAGGTAACAATCGCCTAAATATTTTGTAAGAGCATGAGATCCAAATATCTCTTTGTTCGACACTTTTTTCGGGGGGGGGGGGTTTACTTGTTACCCGCTAGTATTAATCTATGTATCTATAAAGTGCATGCGTATGTATATTGTTTAACAGATCGGTAAAACCAAGTTCCACAAGAGCCAATATTTCGATTTGACAAACGATGAGCCAAACTATGTTGGAGAAGCGAAGCCTGGAATCGGGGGTGAGATGCGGCCTAACCAGAAGATTCCCCCGTCCCATACCAGGTTTCCAAAGGGTGAAGGACAGACGTTACCGACGTGGATTGCCTTCGATCGGCAAGTGTTAACATTCTATGCCTACTACAAGGAAGCCGTGCACGAAAAGAAAGAAGAGCAATACCGAGTGAAAGAGTGTAAAATCTACTTTTACTTGGAAGATGACACAATTGAAGTGGCAGAACTTCAGAAAAGGAATTCTGGTGTCTTTCAAGGTAGATATCATTGTATTCTCTATAGTTTTGAGAAGACTCATTAATATTCAAATGGTTCTTTTCTATAGTTCTGAGAAGGGTCATTAATATTCAAATGGTTCTTTTCTATAGTTTTGAGAAGGGTCATTAATATTGAAATGGTTCTTTTCTATAGTTTTGAGAAGGGTCATTAATATTCAAATGGTTCTTCGGACGATTGAACTCCTTGTTACTTGTGTTGTAAACACGACGTTTCGGCCTTCGGCCTTCATCAAGTGTAAAATCCGAGTGTGATGGGTTAAACTGAAGTTATGTTTTTAAAGGGGGTAACCCTTATAGCGCAGGGCCCGGGTGTTTCTGTGTCTTTTTCTTGTCGGGTTTAGGTCTGTTGAGAAGTGGAAGCCACATCAGGCTGAAATCCGCACTTGTGCTATAAGGGTTACCCCCCTTTAAACATAACTTCTGTTTAACCGATCACATTCGGATTTTACACCTGAAGAAGGCCGAGAATGGATCGGCCGAAACGTCGTGTTTCTCTGTCTTATAAGCTTCCTATTTGCTCTCTCTCTCTCTCTCTCTCTCTCTCTCTCTCTCTCTCCCTCTCTCTCTCTCTCTCTCTCTCTCTCTTATGGGCTTCCATGCGCCCACGCCAGTGTGTCATTTCCGGTTTCCACATCCTGTTTTTGGACACCTACGCACATGCATATTTCTTAAGGTCCCCGGGTCACTTCCACTTCCGCACAGGTGTTGGCCTGGAAATGACTTCTGTGACAGTATATCATAACAAAAGTAACTGAAGAATACTATAAATATTTGTACGCTACAAAAATAAAAATACTACAAACTAATAAATCTATAGATACTAGCGATATCCCAGACATAATCGTAGAAGAAGTAGTATTTGCACTACGAAATATGAAACTCGGTAAAGGCGAGGATGGCATAAAGACAGACCTTATAGAGGATGCAGGAGAAATCTTGCACAAAGGACTAGCACAACTATTCACAGAATGCATAAGACAAAGAAAAGTTCCTAAAAACTTCTGCCTAGGAATAGTAACACTAATCCACAAGAAAGGAGATAAGCACGAGCTTGGCAACTACCGCCCTATTACACTATTACCTAACATATATAAACTATTCATGACAGCGAAATAAAACGACGTATAACGATAGATTGGAAAACATTTGGTTTGAATAGAGACGTATTGAAGAGCACCTTGCCAATGTGCTTAAAGCGTAAAGTATACAACGGTTGCATATGACTTATGGATGCGAAACATGAAAACTAAAAAAACGAGCTGAAAACCAACTTAGAATAGCACAGACAACCATGGAAAGAGCAATGCTAGGAATAACTCTAAGAGATAGAAAAAGATCAACATGGATCAACATGGATCAGAGGGAGGACTAGAGTGGGGGATATTATACAAATAATTAAGCAGCAAAAATGGAGATGGGCTGGTCACCTAGCAAAAAGAGATGACCATAGATGGGGTAAAAGACTAACCGATTGGTGCCCATGATGCAGTAAACGCAGTAGAAAAGACCAGATACAAGATGGAGGGATGAGATAGAAAAGTTTGCCGGTAAGACGTGGTAGAGGTTAGCACAAGATAGGTCGTCATGGAAGGAGATGAGAAAGGCCTTTGTCCAGTAGTGGACCAATAACGGCTGCTGCTGCTGATATATATAGCCAAAAGATGTATATACACTTTGTTAATAACAGCTATGGTTATTACTTGGAAGTTAATTACTGTCGTAATAAAGAATAGACGTTGTTGTAAAGTTTAGAAGGAAAAGCTAGTTTTCTCTGTTTAAAGAATGCTTCAAGGGCTGAAAACTTTCAGAAAAAGAGACGTCTACAATTTTATGCCTACATCTTTATTTCAATCTAAGACAGCGATATAACAATTGAATCATTGAGTTTCCAAAGGGCCCCACTCCAAACAACTTTTTTCAGGAGAAGAAAACATTCATTTATTTTCCAGAGTAGATAATACTTATTAGTCGACTTTATATCTTTTTAAAATGGTGCTTTGGACATACTCTTGGCTGAAATGACGGGACAATTACAAAGTATTGTCTACTTTATAAAATAAATGATTTTTTTCCTTCTCCTTAAAAGAAAATGTTGCTGGGGTTGTGCTCTTTGAAAACTCATTGATTCAATTACAAAGATGTGTTAGTTGGTGTTTATTATAATATTTATTGTTTTTATGAGAGTATGTCTTCCATGTGTAACGGACACATGTGTTTTTACACACACACACTCCGGTCAACAAGTGAAAACACTTGACACACAATTTTTCTAAGAAAATCCAGATTTTTACCCCGAGAAATAAAATCTGTTAATGCTTTTAGATAACCAACTTTCAGGACATGAAAAAATCCGTACTTGACTCGAAACTTGATACCCTTTGTAGACAATAATTCTGGCAAACCCCTGTATTCTTGTCATCTTACATTTCATCTTGGAAATGTGACGTTAGCCATTCTTTCGGACGATATTTCGACCAGCCACACATCCACCACTCACTATAAAAAGACCGATCTATTCTTCATCTTTGTTCAGTCAAGATTTGTCGCCAGACAAATCCATGACGGTTCCACAGAGACCCAACTGATTATGTACGTACGTACGCATTCATACACACACACTCTTCCTTAACATCTTCAACGAAGAACTTTTTAACACTTTACTAAGTAGTAAACGAACTCTTTAAATGCATTCTTTCTTCTTTTCATCAGCTGAGAACTACTCTGTTGTTATTTCTTCTGTAATAAATATACTTCTTATTATCGTTGCCAAGTATTTGTATTCTTTATTATCAATGCATTATTTACCATGTGCATTGCAATCTATGCATTTTTACCCCTTTTACTACTGCAGGAACAGACAGAAAGAAAGCGCCTAACATTTACCCTTTCTTTCGCTAGTATAATCAGCACCCTAGCTTTCTATCGGCAGTCAGACCCTTAAAGGCTATTATCACTATAGGCAGGTACTACTATTACTACCACTGCTAATATTAGTTTACCTTTAAAGATTACTACGCTACGATCATTCTTATTGTTTTCACAGTTACCCTTTTATAATGGAGTCAGATAGATTTTAATATTAGTTTTAATTCCATCAATACTATTTCTATTTACACATGTAATAACCATAAAGCTACACTTAACAAAGTGTGGATACATTGGCAGGGGTGGTGGGTGTACCCTGTATATATGTGTGTACGTATGAAGAGTTTCTTTATATTCTTTTCTATTACCAGGTTGTCTCATTAGACGACATCGAATACCGAAACCGCCACCACACGAAGACAAATTCTACACGTTAGAAGATTTCAATATACAAAATACTGTTGAATTTTACTCGAAGGTTTTCAAGATTATCAACTGCGATCAGATCACCCACTCGTTCCTTTACAAAATGGGCGTCCGATTGCGTGAACCATGTCCTCTTCCCAATGATCCATACACGGAGTATCGTAAATCTGTAAGTAGTCTCAAAGTGTGCACAGCTTATTACAGGTACATGTACCTAACAAAAACACGGTACCTCAAAAGATACTTCTTGCTTTATAACCTTTTGAAAATAACATTAAATCCAAATTGATTATTATTTCTTATTCACAAGGTTTATCTCTTTCTGGAAAACTGTTAACAATTGCATTTCTTCATATTCTGTTGTAACTTGGTGAATGGTCATTTTTGGTGGGCGATAATAACACAATGCTTCACATAACAGCTCCTAAAGTTTGTGAACATGGGTTTAAGTTCGCAAGTTTAGTATTTTATAAATAGGTAAATAACTCATTCTTGCTACACTAAACAGAAAATCTACACAGAACCTAATAATTCATAGTAATTCAATGGTAAACAGGTACTCCAAAATGTGCTGTATTTGTATCTTTTGAGGTACGCAGAAAACTTGTTTATATAAGATTATAACTTTCAATACCCTGTACTAACAAAAAACCTTTTTACTTTTGACATATTTAGTGTTAGTGAGATAATTTAGTGCAATGAAAAGCAAAAAAAGAATTAGAGCTCTAGAAGTAATAGTTTTTTAAATTATGGGTGAATATGTCCGTGTATCTTTTGAGATACGTATTGAAAGAAAAGAAAAACTTCAACTATTACTAAAAGTAGGATTTCTTGTCTTTTAGACTCCCTGGGAAGAGATTTTACAAGGTATGAGCATACAACAAAACAAAAAGAAAACAACAACAAAATCCGCCTCAGATTTTATGCAAAATTTACTTTTTGCATTTTTGTATACCTGTAATGAATTGTTAATCAAATAATGTGTCTATCATATAACTCGGAAACAGATAATTATGTTGCATCGATTTCAGAATTGAACAGAGAATGGAGTTATAATAAAATTACAATCAATGTAATCAAATTTTGGGGAAAAATCAATTTAAAAAATATGTAGCCCCCATACAATTATCAATCTATTCTTATTGAACAGAAACTTCTATTGATTAGATTATCATAACAGCGCTGCAACCGAGTTAGCAAAATGATTCGATCAGCTCAAAGTCATTTCTTGAACAAGATGACTTTAAAGCTTTACTGTCTGCAAATCTAGCTGTCTATAATGAAATATATTTTTGATCATATTGTATATTTCTACAACAAGTTATCTGTATCTATCAGAGTGTATGCCCTGTAATGAGTACAGTTGACAAACATGAATATACAACCTATAAGTTTTTGTGTGTACTTATATAAAATTACCTTAATGTAAGGTAACAGAGTCCTGTAAAGGACGGGATGGATTAAAATCACGGCAGTCACATTTGTTGATGCTTAAGATGAACATAGGGAATCGGCAGTCATTGATGAGAAGTCGCTGACGCACGTGGAGAATCACGTAGCACGAATAGAGCACGCTGATTGACTGGCAGGTCACGGAGATGTTGGAGGAGAAAGCAGGCAACCATTTTTGTTTGGCGGTGAATCCAAACAAAGGGGACACGGTTCATATAAACAGAAAGAGAACGAAGGCACACATTTGTAGATTTACAAATGGAAGATTTGTTTAATGAAATTGAATTAAAGATAATAAACAGATACATGTTTGCCTGATAAAAGAAAGGCCAAAGATATAAGGGAGAGAGGCATACATTTAGAGAACAAGAGAACGATCGTGTTTAGGTGGGAGAGATTAGCTTACGTGAAGGAAGGCTTATTCGTAGAAAGGAAATTATACGAATAGAGAATGGCATTATTGAAAAGGAAGATAGAGAACATGGGGGTTTAAGCGAAAGGCGAGATTTGTCAAAATGAGTTAATTTAGTGACAGAGCTGTTAGTACTGAAGTGCTTTGTTCAGGAATACGTTCGATTACTGGCTAATCGATACGGTATTATTTGAACGGGGGGATCAGGCTTAGAAGAAGTGAGGCGATCGAATGCAGACACTTTTTGGGGGTCGCCGGAGAAAACCTTTGCTTGGTGTCAGTAACTAAGGACAAAGGGTATCGCCTTTGCTAGTACTCGCATGTAGGGGGGTTAGTTGTCGGAAGGAGGAGTTGGCAAAATAGGTAGTAATGGGATTTTTACGTGTGAGGGGCACATGGACATGGCGACGGAGAGCGTCGCCGAAAATGAGATGAAGAAAAACGATTTGCTCGCTGTATTTATAGCAGATACAAGCAGTAGCAGCAGGGTGTGACGTCAGCCGAAGCTAGCGGTATCGGTAGTCGCGTATTTCGATAGGGTTAGTCATTAAAATGAAAGTGGGTCCTTACAAACCCATCCAGTTGGAGAAATGAAACAAATTACATTCTTAGAACTATTATTTGCTATTTTTTTAACTTTCTTAAAAATCAGTTGGATGGTGACCATCCCAAATTGTAAAAAAGAAACGCTTTCTTAAACTAGTTATGAGTTCTTTTTTGCTAAGACATAATCTCAGGTCGAAATCTGATATTTGGCATCCGTTTCGTGGCCATTGGTGATCTTTGGCTCGGAAATGTAAGGTTTCTGAGAACTTTGTCATTGTGGGCCAAATTAAACTACGGCAAAATCATTTTTTACTCCAAATAAAATATAAATCTTTACTCAAATTGATTTCATTATATTGCTTAAGTAATATACAAAAACATAACGGTCAGGTATATATTAAATGTTATGGTGTATAATAGGATAAAGGTTATCCGACATAATGATGCTAGGAAAAGACAATGTGGAGACTCAGAATAATTTGCAAGAAATTATTTAATACCTTAACATGTTTCGACTTATTGAAGTCGTTTTCAAAAGGAAGTCGGAGAAATTATGTGTCTGCATGGACTGAGGTGTTCTGTCTGAATGAGGGTAGGTAGTGTGTGTGTGTGTTTTGTATTTGGTGATTTCTGATCGTATAGCACGTATAATTTGTTATTTGCTTTCAGTTAGAAGATAGCCAACAACCTTCGCGTCCATATGAAAAGTTTGATCCATTGGGCCAGTTCTTGTTGCATGATCGTGAGGTGTTGCGCTTCTATTGCATATGGGACGATACAGACAATATGTTCGGTGATGTACGGGATATGGTGATGCACTATTTTCTAGCAGACGATACGCTCGAAGTTAACGAAGTTGTAATGACAAACAGTGGACGTGACAATGTTCCACAATTTCTAAAAAGAGGAAAATTGCCAAAGGTGAGTTGAAATGTTTTCTAATTGAACATTTGTCAGCAAAGACAAATTCACTGAAAGGTAAGTTCGTGGTCGGCCTTTCTGATAGAATAAAAATGTTTAAGATTATGCGTGGTTTAGAAGTAGTAATCCCTGATGTATTCTTTACTATAAAGGGGTACAAGGGACTGGGGAGGCCACACTTACACGGTAGAAGCAAATAGAAGTGAGATTGAATATAAGAATATTCTTTTTTGGCAATAGTGTGGGACTATGGAATAGATTACCGGAATATGTAGTGCTATCAACAGATGCAAATGATTTTAAGGAGGATTATGATGTTTATTACAACACAGACATTGCGTAAATATGATTGTTATGATGTGTGCTTGTATATGCAAATTATATACTTGTTTCACGCCAAAAGGTTTAAGGCCCTAGATATTGTGTAAATATGATTGTTATTATAAACAATTTGTATACTTTTTTTTTCCACACTAAAATAAAATGTTCTAAAATGTTCGAACCAGTTACAGAAAAAACTAAATTGGTAAATGTATTCTTCGTTTCAGGAAGGCCATAGCCATCATTTATTACAGAGATTCTCATAACTTTTGCCATTATGTGTTTCCATTGTTCATTAGAGAATGGATTCTTTAAAGTTGAATGGTAATCTTACATTCCAAGAACCATACGACCAAGTTTACTCGGGACCGTCCTGAAAAATAATGTATCATTCATTTTTGTCGACTAAATTATTTATGTTATATCCATATTTTAAATAATAGTTAATTAAAGATGAAATTGAAAAATACTAACAGATGTTCAAAGAGCTTTTCGGACGACTGAATTCCTTGTTGTTTGTGTTGTTAACACGACGTTTCGG
>VCCN01005666.1:1113944-1124936 GCA_006491835.1 Architeuthis dux | reverse complement strand
ACAATGCACATTTATTTTTAAACAAATATTTTTCTGTGTTCAAGTGAATAATACATTATTTGAGGAGGAAAAAAAAGAAAAAAAATAAATAATATCGGCATCGGCCAAAATCCATATCGGTCGACCACTATTAAAAACCATAGAAAACAAACTGAAGTTTGGGTTAAAATTCAGATTAGTCAGTACTCATTTGTAAATTCAACAACACAACTTGCATGTAAAAAGGAGTAAATTCAAGTTACAGAATAGGAAATTTATGACTTTAGCTCCAAATTTTGACTAACTTGATTCATGGTAGAATTAGCTTAATATTAAATATACCTTTTTTTTCCAGCTGGTCTACTATAATTCAATAGAAAAGGATATAATGAATTCCACCTAAACTTTAAATACAATATTAATAATAAAGATGAAAAGAGTAATATTATTACCTATAATATTTCCCAATGCCCAGACTGCCTGCTCACAGACATTTTGATGTGGAGATTGAAGTAATCTCAAGAACAACGGAACAGCACCTGAAAAGTAAAAAATTAGCATTATAAATTAACTAGAAATCTTCGGAAATTTAATACATAAATTAGAAAGTAAGGAAACCATTAAATTTTTTTAAAAGGTTACTTTTATCAATACCTGAAAATAGAATTCACATGCACAACTTCTTTAAATGTGTAAGACAAATGCCATGAGGACCGGGATAAGCTGGTCAGTGGTCAAAAGCTTCTGAGGACGATCACCTCCTGACCAGCTGGCCAAGATATCCTGTGCAACTTCTCAGATATCCAGAGATCCCCGAGCAGGCCACAAGGACCCCCAAAGGGCGGTGGTTCTCTGAACTTTGAGGCCATGGCGGTTTAGAAGCGCAGATACTTCACTTTGATCCTAGCAACAGCCAAGATATCCTGCTCAACTTCTCCCAGGACGATACCCGAGCATGCCACAAGGACCACCAAAGGGCAGTGGTAGTTTCAAAGAACAGATACTACACTTTGATCTTAGCCAAAAGGCAGAGAAGCGATCAAAGTTTGATTGAATGAATGAATGGCCTCGTGTCTCTACAGACAATGGAACAACACTGGAATGTCCCATCCAGGGCACATGCCTGGGTGAAGCGTGTGGAGATCCTGCAATGCCCAGTTATCAGAATCTTGCTCACCGATTGTAGTCCAAAGGAAAGCAGAGAGCGATACATTTGGCATCAACTTGGCTGCAAAAGCCGCCAGAAGGACATCAAACCGCCTTAAGGGGGCTACACACCCTGGTTTGGGAGTTGTCCTTCTCTTAGATTGGAGAGACCAATCTCTGCTATTTTACCCATAGCTGGGTGGGAGAAGAGATGGGTGTATGCCTTTCCCACCAATTGCAGCTCCCAAGTCCGATTAGAAGCAAGTTTAGATATCTTACCTGCATTGACTACAGCCTGTGTTTGTGCAGATGTACCAGATGCTATATTCGTCAACGCCCATGCAGCTTCAAACTGCAATGATGGACTGCAAGCAGAACTGAAATTATAAAAAATATAGTAAAGCAAAGCTATTTTTTATCATCAACACAAACCGAAACAAAGAATTTCAATTTTAACTTCAGCTAATAAAAGAATACTGGTTGTCCAGATATGAGAACCAAGTAAGATTGGAAAGAAAAAAAAAGCACACAAACAACATGCACCTAAAACTATTGCACACAGCTTATGCTTATATAGTTCAAATATATAGTCGAATACTTGAATTTGTACCTATAATCTTATATTGTCAACTAATCAAAATTATATGTTGGTGAATGAAAATATTAGCAAGAAAATTCTATTTTGATAAAGATTCCTAAAAAAAAAAAAAAAAAAAAAAAAAAATATATATTTATTAACTCTTTCCTCCCTACCAGGAATGTATGATTACTTGTCTGCCTCCCTTCATCTAACAAAGTGCCTGCATGCCCTGAAACTAATCTAACATCAGCTGTTGTTGAATAAAAAAAATTTCAAAATACAATGGGCAGTAAGTAAATTGCTATATCACTTTTAATATTAAATGTACGCTTACAAAATTTTCATTGATTATTACCAATGAATCACTGCCAGTTCTGGTGAAATAAAAGTCAAAAGGTTAATTTAAAAAAGGTATCATTATCGATTCATTGGCATGGTTATGATTTAAATTTGTGTAGAATTTAAATGCGTTTTTTAGTAAAAATTTTTTTATCAATTTAAAAAAAAAAAAAAAAAATTTTAAAAAATTATTATCTATAAACTGCTTAGTGATATATTTACATTCTGCAAGCAATCATTCACGGATTCCATTTGTTTACGTGATCGTAATTTTCAACCTCAGAATCTTCATCAAAATCACTTATAATCGACATTGGATATGTTGATAGAATCTTGTAAAATATTTCTTTGAACAGTTTGTACTGTTTCATGCAAAAATGCCTCAAATTTTGAATTGCTAGTCACTAGAATCCATTTTAGATTGCCACGTGCGTCGATAGAAATTTGCGTTGGTTTTTTTCTTCTTTTTTTTGCTACACAATAATGAAGGGAGAATTAGATTACAGGTTTCCCCATATGGATTCATTTTGATTGGTTGAGATTCTAAGGGATCCCCTACATACTAATTTGACTAATCAGAGCCGATTTAACAAACACTACATGGCATGCTTGTAGTGGTGATCAGAGAAAGAATGCAAACTTTATACCACGAATGAGATTTTTTTATCACGTCGAGTCGCTTTTAGGAACGAAAAAAAAAAAAGGACGCATAAATTATTCTTACTGATTCTGGAAATTCAAAGTATTCAAGTAGACTATTCTTACTGATTCTGGCTGACAAAAAACAAATCTGAAAGATTATTTCAGATTATAAAAACAATTCAAAAGGCAATTAGTTACAAGTTAAATTTTTGGTGCTGTAGTAGCCAATTATATAAAATATTTATGACCAAAAGACTAATTTTTAGGCTGTCATACTTCAAAAGTAACACTGGTAAGTGCCAGTATTATTAAAGAGTGGCCGGGGGGTGGGGGGGATTATACCAAGTAGAAAACTTACTTGTCATCTTTTAAAAGACAATCCACAAGAATTGGTAAAATTCCAGATGATATCAAATCATCAATAGGAGGGTTTCTGTCACTGGAGAGTAATTTCCTACAAAAGAAAAATCATTTTATAAATACAATTCGAAATAATACACAGAACAAAACAAACTTATTGCGATAATTGTTAGAGAAGGAAAAAAAAAAAAAAAAAAAAAAAAAAAAAAAAAGGACCAAAAGATGTGTGTATTATAAAAATAATATTCCATTCAAATAGTTCAGACGATAGAACTCCTAGTTTGTGTTGTTAACGTTTCAGTTGATCCATTCTTCACACTTCCTCAGGTGCAATATCCGAACGTGAACAACACAAATAACAAGAGTTCAATCGTCCAAAGATCTATTTGAATGTCAATGACCCTTCTCAAAACTATAGAAAATATATTCCATGTTTATTTAGAAGGGACACTACACTACACCTTGTTACTTTGATTTCTATTCAAGATAGACAGGAGACCATTGTATTTTTCATAATGCAATTTTCAACTTCAACACCGAGAAAGAGGACTTAAGTAATTGAAGGTAGAAAAGAAAATTACTGTTTTTTTTTTTTTTAAATCAAGAACAAAACTCAGGTATTTTCTATAGTTTTGAGAAGGGTCATTAATATTCAAATGGTTCTTCAGACGATTGAAATCAAAGAAGCAGCTCACATCAAAATGTCAACTAAATGCATCAGCCAGACAAGTACGGACTTCAACCTGAAACCCGACTATACAAAGACACACCAGGGTCCTGCGTTCTTTCGGCGAGTGAACTCCTTGTTTGTGTTTTCTATAGTTTTGAGAAGGGTCGTTAATATTCAAATGGTTCTTCGGACATTTGAACTCCTTGTTTGTGTTGTAAACAACATTTCTGCTTCTCAACAGACCTAAACCCGACAAGACAAAGACAGAAATACCTCGGCCCTGCGTTATATGGGTTACCCCCTTTAACAATAAAACTTCTGTTTACCCCATCATACTTGGATTTTACACCTGAAGAATGGATTGGCCGAAATGTGTTTACCACACAAACAAGGTGTTCAATCGCCCGAAGAACCATTTGAAAAGTTAACTCCTAGACTAAAATGTTAAATTACTTGCGCAAAGAAAGACTAAACGCAGATCAGTCAGCATCTGCTCATGTACAAGATTTCACTAAAGCATAGCACCCACTCTAGTGGTATTGAGGGAAAGTAAGCATTAGGTATATATATTCATGGCATATACCCATTTTAATGTTACCCTTATTGTCAGCACTTGAAAGTCAAGACTTTATTATGATCTAAAAATTGTTCATTCTGCATTAAAAAAGGAGATATACATCATAGTCCTGGCTCCAGCTCACACCTTGTGTCCAAAATTCTGTTAGACTGTCACATTTTTTGACTTCTACATATAGATTAAAGAATATTGAGGTGTTAGTGCTGGAAATGGAGACATTCCTCTGTACGACTGGATCAATTATCCAGAGTGTGAACTTGAACCCAGAAGATAGAAAATCGCATAACTTTTGCAGTAAACAATATACAGAGACAAATAAACACATAATTCAATACAATCTTGAGCTGAGAAAAATGGCTATTATTAAGATTCAAAACACATCTTGGCTAATTCAGGACAAAAACAGCAAAAAGATGTTGAGAAGTCTGATAGAGATATAGATATATATACTGTTTGTCTTGTAATGTTTTCGTAATCTTTGGAGTGTATTTTATGATAATGCCTGTTAACAGATCGAAGTAATTAGGGTTCAAATCCACTCTATATTATACCTAGTGTGAACCCAAACCCAGACACCCCCAAAAAATAGAAAATCGCATAACTTTTGAAGTAAACAATATTCATAGACAAGCGAACACATTTATCCATCCAATTCTGACCAGCGGAATTCAGAAACATGCTTATTATTAAGATCCAAAGACATCTCAACACTATTTCAGGACATAGCAAAAAAGAAAAAAAAAAAGCTGAAAAGATGTTGAAGAAACCTATATGTTTTCATATATAAACTAGATATCAGCTGTTTGTCCTGTAATAGGTTACAGGACAAGCGAGTAAATCTTGCGGTGGATCCATGCACAATTAATTCCCCTGTTTTATGTCTACACCACATAATATTGCCAAAAAGGGTTTTTTTTTTCTCTCTCATACACTTACGTATACGCTCATGACAGTCAACACGATATCTCCAAATGTTCTCACTGAATTTCACTTAAATCAATTGCGTGAAGCTTCTTGCTGTATTGCTAGGTTTTAAGACTTTCAACACTTTCTACAATGGTGTGGATCCAAAGTGGAGGAGATAGTTTTCTGGGTTTGCTTTCAGTGCAGCCTTTTTAGTTCCTATTTTACTAGTAACGTCACATCCAGTGAAGCAGTGTAAAGCTGGAAGAATAGCACAGAGTTGAGGATCCAGCTGCTGGTATAATGTGTCAAGTGGTATGTATGTTGTATCTCTTACTCCAGCTCTTATCCAGAGTTCTTGGAGGTTATAGTCATTGAATACTGGTATAAGATGTATTAACGCCACTGACATCAGTATCATTGCTGACAACAAGTACAGCTTTGTAGCCACCAACAAGACAGCAGGAATACAAAGAGCAGCTTCTTTATGAGTTGACTGCAACTGTAGTCATTATATTGTTAAAATTCTTATACATTGCCAAACTTCAGATGAATTTTGCACCTCTCTAAGTACTATTGGGTGATCGGAATTATGAATCTTTACTTCTTGGTAAAAATCAGCCTTTGTAAGTTCAGTTTAATTTGATTTGAAGACCAAAATAAGTCTACTTTGGGAAATGGGGTGGGTTTCTGAATTGTGCTAAGGTGTATTGGAGGTTTATTGATTCTCCTCTGTAAATCACTGTCTTTGACTGAGGGTTCATCATTATATATGTCAAAGGCAATCACAGTGCTTGTTGTTCACTTATTATTGGTGTAAAATTACTGATGAACTCATTAAATGTTGGAAGATTCCGCACAACATTCATCACATCTACTATAGACGCAGAGATATTCTGCAAACTGGATGTGTAATCATTTTATTTTTTATTCATTTTTAGTAAGATGCGTCTAGTTCTATTACTAGTCGACTCTTACTTGGCTTAGACATGAAACCACTGCTGTCAAACAACATGCTAGGTGGTACTGACAGCCAGATTGGTCTGTCTGGTTTCCTAGAACATATTACAGCTCATCCTAAAATAAGATAAATATAAGAATAGTGAATTCTTTTCTCCAAACCTGGTTCGGAGCTTTACGTATCCCATCTCTAGAAAACCTTACCACTTATTTCTCTTTTTCTGGCCATAGATGTGCTTGGATCTTCGTAATAACCACATTTCTGAATTCCATGGAAAAATGTGTTCACTTGTCTCTGAATATTGTTTACTTCAAAAGTTACACAATTTTCTATTTTTTGGTGTCAGAGTTCAGGTTCGCACTAGGTGTAATATAGGGTTGATTTGAACTCTATCGGACATTATTTCAGCCTGTTAACAGGCAGTATCATAAAATAGACACTTCAAGGATTAAGAAAAAAAACAGATTACAGGACAAAGTCAATATCTAGTATATATAAAAAAAACATAATCGGACTTCAACATCTTTTCGCTTTTTTTTTCTCCCTGAAGCAGTCAAGATGGGTTTGAATCTTAACCATTTTTCTGAATTCCACGGGTCAAGATTGTATGGAAAAATGTGTGTGTCTCTGTAGGTTGTTTACTCCAAAAGTTATGCGATTTTCTATCTTCTCTATGTCCGGGTTCAAGTTCCCACTGCAGTACAGAGATATTCTTTAATCCAGTGATTCTATTTTATTTTTTATTAATGCCACAGTAGTCTTCCGTACACGCTTTCCAAGAAAAACTTTCGCTGTGGCATGCAAAATTACTGAGAGATGATTGTGATGGTATCCCCCCACACTTTAAAAAAAAGCATTTATTGACCATAATGAAACTGGGGAGGGAGTTACCAAGGTTGAGAGGGATGCAAGACAAAAGCATTTGCAGCAACTGAACTTCAACTTTTCAAAGTACTTTGGTGACGAGACTGAGGACACTAAATACGAGTGGATTGTGTCACCATTTACAGCCAGTACTCAGTTTATTCCCGATTCTTTGCAAGAGGATTTCATCGATTTAAATAACTTGACTCTTAAGTGTTTGAATCTTCAAAGTATTTGGACTTTTAGTTAAAGATGGTCAGCGATTCGAAGTTTCAAGCAGTGTAAGATTCTACTTCCATTTCCGACAACATATTCGGGCAAAGCTCGATTTTCAGCTTTAACGCTTTTAATAAAAACTAAGCAGCGCAATAGACAACGCAGAATGGGACATGAAACTGGCAGGGCAACAGACGGTTGCACCACGAATAAAAACCCTTGTAAAAAATAAAAGCAAGCAACTAACATTACCCGTTGTGCTATTGTGCAGTTTTTCTAAGATTTGAGTCTATCAAAATAAATGTCTAGTTGAAATATCGTTTCTGAAGGTCAGAGAGCTAGGTTTTGTCCAAAGTCAAGAAAGGGGGCACTGGCAAAAAAGAGAACCAGGGCTTTAATCTATATGTAGAAGTCAAAAGACACAACAGACTGAGTAACAGAATTTTGGACACAAGATGTGAGCTAGCGCCAGGACTATGAGAAATACACTTTGTATGTTAAGAGGAAAGTAGAGAATTAAGGAGAACACTAAGTAATCCCAGTTATTCAAGAAGAATTCTGAAAGTTTTTAAAAACGCAAAATCTCAATTTATATTACAAACATACACTATAACAAGTGATTACAAGCATGTCGGCATACATAAAAGTTATTTGTACTTAGTGGATTTAGTTTTACCTATGTTGCTGACTTCATAACTTGTATTGTTTATAACTTACAAAACTGAACACAAAAAACTTTTATATGGTATTTTAACCAAAAAGTTGGAAATACCCCTTTCATGTTCAATTAAATAACCCACTATCTTCCAAAATTTGGGTTTCTATGTAACATACTTTTAAGATTTTTGGAAAGTATGGCTGAATTGATATCATTTATTGATAATGTAAACATCGATTTAGAAAAAGAAAAAAAAGATTAATTCTAATTTGCAATTACAAAAAGTTTTGTAACATTAAGATTGCCATCCACTTAGCATATACCTAATATACTGTAATATATATGAAGAGATACTAACAATGTATTTATTATGGTTATGTGATAAGTTCAGCTTAGTCAGCCACAATAGCAAGGCACCCAAGAAAATCAAACTCACTAGGTTAGAAAATTGGTCAGCAAGATTATTAGGTCTAGTAGGATCAGACCCGCACTGTGATTAATTAGCCATTTAATATCACTATGCCAAGCAGCTCAAAATAAGAGCCCACATTTATCTGGAAACATCTTCAGAATTTCAATTTGTATGTTCCAGGCTATCAAGACTAATTAGAGGGCTCTACAGTCTTGTGTCCTTAGAACTGAAATGGACTTGCCGCAAACGAGATCTTACTATAGAAAGATATTAAAATGATAGCAAGTAAATATATATGCTTGAAAAGGAGAGTACTTACCTTGCTGCCTGCACAGCACTAAGTTGTACAGATGGTTCACTGCTGGCAGCGTTCTGAACAATCGCTTGAAGATTCTGTGTGGTTGGTTTTTCATTATCTTCAGAATCAGTGCTGTCTTGAGCAGGAACATTTCGCCGTTTCAGTATATGCTGATCCCTTTTGTTCTAAAGGGGGAAAAAACAAAGACATAAGTAGGATTCATATCAGCAAACTGTAGAAGTTATATTAATAATTATAGAGCACATAAATTACTGGAGGTCTTCAATATATAAAAAGGGGAGTTGTATCTTATATTAAGTCACTACTCAAAAGAATTGCCAATTGAAACTTATGGAAAGCATCTGGTGAGAATTTATAAAATAGAAATAAATAAAAAAAAGAACAGCTACAAAATTAAAGACCTTACAGAATCATAACTGGAAAATTTTTGGAAACAGCTAAGATGCTTTCTATAGTTTTGAGAAGGGTCATTAATATTCAAGTAGTTCTTCAGACAATTGAACTCCTTACAACACAAACAAGGAGTTCAATCAGCCGAATGACCATTTGAAAATTATTGGACATATAAACACACACGCATAAGCTGCTTGCAGAGACCAAGAAAATGTTATTTTTTTTATATATACCAAAACAAGGAGAAAACCACACTAAGACGTCTTATATGCGTCTTCTGTTGCTTATCTCAGCTCATCAATTTTGATGAGTGTTTATTTCAGATCTTCCTGATGTGATGTTTGTTTTATGATGGAGTAGGTTAGTCTTGTTATTTGTTATTAAAAGCTCTTATTGAGTGACATACTGAAGCTAATTGCATTGATCCATGTTTCTTGTTCTTTTATTTACATGTATCTAAATAACTTTTAAATTAAACATGTTTGTTTTTACTGTCTTTTTGAAGGGGAGTTGGGCAGAAGAGTACCTTTATGTAAGACCACACTCCCTTTAGAGTGCATGTTTTTTGAATGTATGTTATTCTCTTAAATAAAAGGCATTAATAAATATAATACTGTACCGTTTTCTTAAAAGCATGCAAATAAATAATCAAATTTACAGACATACTTTACTTTATAAAGTAAAAAGCTACAATGAAATTGCTCAAAACCATTTAATACAAACTATTAAAACCTCAGTTATATTCATTACAGTACTAGCAGACAATTTTGATGTAGATTAACAAAAGAAGTGGCTTAAAACCCTATACAACATGAAATAACTGATTGTAGTATTTTAAAAAATATAAAATTATAAACAAATGACAGGTCTGGTCAGTCATTCAATAGAAACTGTCATGTCTTGTCAGCATGGCATGGGGTGATCAATTAAAAAAAATTGGAGAACAGTGATCAATGAATAGGTTACTTCACCTTTTGTTAGGCTGTGATCACTAAAAAAGTCTAAAGACCATGCACCCTTTACACTGCTTATATTTTTGTATCTTAAGACGATCTAAAGTTTTGCAATTTTTATGAACTAATCAATCTTAAAAAGAAACAGGCAGCATTTTTCCAAAATTCTTAGTAACACACAATTTTATTTTAAGTTTAAAAACAGACTAAGTCTATTAGCTTATTAAAATGAATAGACGTTCTTATTCAGAACTTATGTATAATCTGAATTTATGTTTTTTTTCTCCTCTTACAAACTCAAGTATAGAGAAAAGAATGTTAAATCTGAACATTTAATTTGTCCAATGCCAAAAAGTTGATCAACTTTCACTGTATTATGGAATACAAAAGTTACATTTAAAGTAGAAAAGTATTACTTTTAAAAAGCAAGACAAACATACCTTTCTCAGTTCAACTGTTACCTCAGTTCGTCGTCTTCGCATTTCCTATAAAGAAAAAAAAAAATGCAATATGGTATTATTTGCTCATTAGCAGATTCATTCAGCATTTAAAGTATATAAAATATCAAAATTCAAACCTAAAAATCTGGACAGACAATTCGATACAACACAAACAAATTTCAAGTGCTACTCAAAGTAGCAATTAACCAATGCATTATCGTGAAATTTACTGTATTTCCTTGTGTATAACAAACATTTTTGTACGAAAATAGTGAGGGGGAGGGGGTCATGCTATACTTGAATGTATGCAGAAAGATTCTTTTTATATGTTACTACTAAAATAAGCCCATTTGATGACAGGTGACAACTCCTAACCCCAGCCCCACTAAGAAATATATTTGACTGATGAAGCTAACCAACTGTATAAATGAATTGAATTAGACAAAAATATTTCAGTAAATTAAACTTTAAAGAAAGAAAAAAAAAAGAATTTTTAATTTGAGCTTTTCTCCTCAGGAACCCAGGTATAGGGGTTACGGGTTGACCTTAATTTTTGAGTACCACAATATTAAATTCCTTC
>VCCN01005666.1:1064920-1082303 GCA_006491835.1 Architeuthis dux | reverse complement strand
TTCTCATTGGAAATCATGGTAACTATTTGTTACATCATTTATCTAGAAGTAAATTAGTTGGAAACTAAGAAATTTTGATTTACAAAAACTTTTCACATGACCAATTGTTACTTATATGGAGTCATAATAATTTCTGTCAGTTATCAGTGATGTTTCTAGTTCTTAGAAAGTGGGGGGACACTTGGGGTGGGGGCAAAACTCATACACAACTTATATGAATGATTTTAAAAATATAAGTATAATACTTTACTAAATTGAATAAAATGCTACTAAGTCAAACACTTTTCATATAGTTGGGCGCTAATTCACTTTCGCAACCCCAAGCTGTCAGACAACCGGGGAGGTTATTCTCAAAACAAAAACATGGTATATTTCTTTGATTTTACAAAAAAATAAACAAAATCATTTTTACGGCATAGTTTTTTTTTCTCGAAAATCTGAGATGATCAATCATACATCAGCTACACCCCTACATTAAAGCGTATGAAAGTGTGTGTGTGTGTGGGGGGGGGGGCAACCTAGAGGCCGGCCAAAATTCTGGGGGTGCCATAGCCCCCTCAGCCCCCTCCCCCTTTCCTATCTAACTATAATTGAGTGTGTATATGCACCAAGATAACTCAACGACTGGCGATTGCACAAAGTTGATATTCATCAGATATGTTGGTCAGCAGTGTCAAGTTCTAAAAAGAAAATTAAAAAACTAAAGATTATAGAATTTTTATCTAAAATTATAGATCTCAATTTAGATATAAAATATCTAAATTGGCAATAGATCTAGATCTAGCTATAAAATATCTAAATTGGCAATAGATCTAGCTTTAGATATAAAATATCTATATTGGCAATAGATCTAGATCTAGATATAGAATATCTAAAGTGGCAATATATCTAGATTTAGATCTAAAATATCTAGATTGTCAATAGGTCTAGATCTAGATATAAAATATCTAAATTGGCAATAGATCTAGATCTAGATCTAGATATAAAATATCTAAATTGGCAACACTGAAAAAAGTAACCAAAATAATTCAAAGATGTAGTTTCGTATGACGGTCGGAAAAAATTTTTTACATGACAATTATGGCATGCTACTCCACACGCCATAAAGCCTGGCCCCTTCCAAACATGCACCTTCAGAACGGGCACTGCCCTAGTATTCTTCAATTATAAGGCATAACATTATGTTAAGAACTATAATAAAGCCATTCTGTAAAAATAATACTGAAATAATATTAAAATTCTAACAAAAAGATCAGTTGATATCTTTAAAAGAAGGATCAACATTTGAAAGTTACTTCCAAAAATTAGTTTTTCAAGTACATTATACCTTTAGAGTACAAGTCAGATATAAGTCATTTTATAGTTTTTATCCCGGCCCTGTCGGCTGGGGCCTAGAATACGCGGACTGCATACCCTGCAGAGGGGTAAGACCCCCCCACAAACAGGGACTCTATTTAAAAACAAATAACCTTTCACCAAAGTCACAAGACCCTAGTTTAAAAAAATAACCTTTGGAAAAGTAACCTTTCACCAAAATCGCAAGACTCTATTCGGAAGATTAGACTGATTTTGGCATTAAATGACCCATCAAGTGTTGATATGCCGCTAAACAAATCAATCAAATCAATTTATCCCTAATCCATATTAGATTTGGCTAAATTGGTTTTGGCCAATTTAAGTTAAAACAATGTAGGATTAAAACAATGTAGGATTATACTGTGAGATAGTAAAGTATTTTGATACTTGTAAAATATTTAATATACTTCCACCGTTAATTTTTTTCTGAAATTAACACAGATTTGGAGGTGTAATTTAAAAATATGAAGAAAAAAAAAAAGCTTTAGTGAATATAAAAGTAATTTTATATGAAAAATGAAGCTGGTAGTACAACAAAGGGTATTCAGACATTGTTAGAAACTGTGAAATCATTATATGGAAATGAATGAACTTCTAGAACAAAGCAGAAAGTTCTGGAATTTTCCAACAGAAACTTCATATTCAAATCAAAATGGTTATTTGCTTCATCAACTTCTTTTGACAAAGAAAGAAAACAAAAGGGGGTGGGGTGGGGGGGAAACTGACACATTTCGGTGCAAGAAGTCACTAAATGGCACATCAAAGTTGTAGTGCCGGAACAAAACCTCCAACAGGATACCTCCTTGCTTAACATCTGTAAGCAGTCACCACTATCAACACGGGACAGTTCCTTGCTTAACACCGGCAAGCAGTCACTATTATCAACACTCAATATGAAGTCCAAGACACTACTGCCGGCTCATCAAAGCCATGCTTTTTTTATAGTAACGCTTCTCACAACAAACAGGCTATTGGTAGTGCATATCGCAACTAATTTTAAGGAAGCAAACAAAACAAGAAAAGAACAAAATAATTAAGCAACATTCTGGAGGTTTGAGCCACAGGAACATTGCTAAAAACCTAAGTATCAATCACTATTAGGCCAGAAAGGGAGATAATCCAAGCTTTATCTGAGAAACTTATCCAAAACAGACATTGGAAGAGAGTTGAATTTGGAAATTGAGAGTCTAGGGGCAGAATTTCAAAACCAGACTTCTGGCTCAAGAGGCTGGTTTTGAAATTCTGCTCCTAGACTCTCTCAATTTCCAAATTCAACTCTCTTCCAATGCCTGTTTTGGGTAATTCTCTGAGATAAAGCTTGGATTACCTCCCCTTCTGGCCTAATCTGGCCTAATCTGGCAACCCTGGTACCTACCCAGAGCCGGCTTGAGGCATGTGAACTAAGATAGCAACTAAATGTCCCCAAGAGTGATGTGGGGGCGGGGGCAAGAGGTGGTGGTGGCCCCAAATCAAATTCTGCTTAGGGCCCCATAAAGGCTTGGGCCAGCCCTATCACTACCCCTAAGTCAATTTGTACATTTGTCTCTGAGCAGTAATTACATGCATGGTTCTTGATTGATTGATTGATTTGTTTAGCTGCATTTCAACTCTTAATGGGTCATTTAATGCCGAAATCAGTTTAAAATTCCCCAAAATAGAGTCTTGCGATTTTGGTGAAAGGTTATCTTTTTTTTAAATAGTCTTGCGACTTTGGTGAACGTTTGTTTTTCCTTAACTAGAGTCTTGTGACTTTGGTGGAGTTTTTTTTTTAACTAGAGTCTTGCGACTTTGGTGCAAAAACAGGTGGCCCCTGTTTGGGGGGAGGGGAGTCTTACCCCTCTGCAGGGGATGCAGTCAGCTTATTCTAGGCCCCAGCCAACAAGGATGTGCATGGTTCTTGCAATTAAATATTAATGTTAAAAGATTCTGAATACTTTTTTACTATTACTTTTGTTTTCCTCTCATTGAACTCTGTATATTTGCAATTGTCTATTTTTTCCTTCATATTCTCATATTTTATATCGAAATACAATTTACCTATTTTTAATTTTAGGCTAATTTATGTTGTAGAAGTATATTAAATAAACATTTTTCAAGGATCCAAATAAACTGAAGTGCCAAAAAATTAGAGACAGTAGTACACTGGATGGTTGTGACCCCCCCCCCCACTTGTCGACTCAGCCAAAATGACATATGTGTGAGGTAATAGCTGTGGCAGTGTAGTTATTCCAGCCATTGGACACAGACAGGATTGTTGGGGCCAAAAAGATGGGGCACTCTATCTCCGAGGTATCATCTATTAATATATCATATACAAAGAAAGTTAACTCTGTTAGCTTTCTTTGTTAATGATCAGTAGTGGAACTCTCCTGTTTCGGATATCCCTTTTCTCTGATATTTTACTGTGTTCAAATCAGTTAGCGTCTAGACGTCTATGTTCGGGTGTAAATAAAAGTGAATTGAAGACCCCAAGAAGTGTATGTGTTTATATTGTGTTATATACAAGTTGATGGCGGACATGTGGATCTACAGAGCTCAACAGATTAAAGTATAGAAAGAGTGAAAAAGTAACCCGAGACACAAGTGACCTGACCCTAAAATAGAAAGGGTAGGGATTCTTCCTGCTGTAATGTTTTGGTAAGTTCTTGAATTGGGGTTTTCTAAACAAAGGTGAGAAGTGTTTTAACTGGGCAGAAACTTTAAATATTTTAAATCAAGTGAAGAGGAAGTGGAGACATCACATGCCCAGAAATAATAATTCATTCTGTCATAACCGCTGGACAACAGGAGTTGGCTTGTGCTAATTTTAGAAGCTTTCGGGAGTTTCTTTTCTTTTAATTTGCATCCTAGCATGTAGACATCAATGTTCAAGCGTAAATAAAAATGAATCGAAGATCCCCAAGAAGTGTATGCGTTTACATTGTGTTATATACAAGTTGACGGCAGACAAGTGCATCTTCAGAGTCTATCAAATAAAGGTATACCAGGAATATGTGAATTCCAGACAGACATCAGTGGCATGTGAAAACAGCTGCCGCAAAACTGGGATTGCCAGCGACTGACAAGGATGGTAACCACCCAACAACGGGGAACATTGCATCAAAACACATACCAATACAACGCTAGTGCTGCTCAGTCAACCAATCAGTCAACTCACTGTACAATGTACACTGCATTCCATGTTTTTTTTGTAGTAGTCGATCAACAAGGGTATCATTATTGACACCACAGCATTGGTTACTGCACCTCAGCTGGGTCAGAGAACATCAACATTGGACCACTGAAGACTGGCAGCATGTCGTCTGGTCACAAGAGTCATGTTTCCAGCTGTTTTGGAGAGACGGTCGTGTTCATGTGGAGGAGACCGCATGGGGATATGAATCTAGCCTGTCTGCAGGGTGTTGTGCAAGCTGTTTGTGGCTTTGTAATGGTGTGTGAATGTGTTCTGTTGGAGTTCACAAGGACCACTAGAGAAACTGGAGTCTGTCTTGACAGGTATGACATACACAGATTTTGTTGCAGACCATTTGCACCGCTTTATGCTTACCCTGTTTCCCAGTGTTGAGGCTTTGTTCCAGCAAGATAATGCAAGGCCCCATTGTGCATGGGTGACCTGAAACTGGTTCAAGGAACGCTCGGCTAACCTGCTAACTTTACTGGCCCTCACACTTGCTGGATTTAAATCCCATTGAGCATGTATAGGACATGTTCCAGACCTCACTAAATTCCCTGCAACCACACCCAACAAACACAACTTGGTTATAGAGAGCCTTGAAACATGCCTGGATAGATATACCCATGCAACGACTCCAGCACCTCATAGACTCAATGTCATGTCACGTAGCTGCCATTATTCAGGCTAATGGAGGAGATACACAGTATTAAGTAGCTGTCTCTAATTAGAAACCGTCAACCAAAACTGTCAACATAGGTTTCTTCAGTTTTTAAGCTGGTCTGTCTGGCTGACTATGTATCTATCACGCGCACAGTTGTACCAATGGAGCTAGAGGGCTGAAAATTTAAACATTTACTCCTTATTATGTCTAGAAAAGACTTTTCTTTTTTTTAAAATTCCCCCTTTAATAGGTTTTTAGTGGGAGGTCCAATTTGCAATGTAAGTTTATGTTAAATTGGCCCCTTAGTTTGTGTCTGGCAATATTCACACTTGTTTTTTGAAAATTCAGACTTTTTTAGTGATCACTGCCCAACAAAAGGTGAGAGAAGTAATTTTTTAATTGATCCCCCCAACATGGCTTGCTGCCAAAAGACATTGGACACATGACAGTTTCTATTGAGTGACAAACCAGACCTGTCCTTTAGCACTACAGTTTACTTTTCCTTAACTAATATTGTTAAAATCACACTTTTGGAAAAGAGTTTTAAAGGTCACAAGGATTAAATCACATTAATACCTTAAATCAATAATTAGTTTTCAAGTTGGTCTGGCTGGCTGGCTGGCTGGCTGGCTGGCTATGTATGTATGTATGTATCATAAGTACAGGCAGCACCAATGGAGCTAGAGGCCTGAAAATTTAAACATTTACTCCTTATTATGTCTAGAAAAAACGCACAGCATGCTGCCAAAAGACATTGATCACGTGACGGTTTCTATTGAGTGACTAACAAGAACAGTTCTTATTATTTTGCAATCTAATTTTCAGATTATATATTTCTTCAATAATTACACAAGCAAGTTATATCTTTTGACATCACCTTTTTGTTTTTAACAATGATCACTTATTTATTTAACTTTGATTTAATTTTTTGACATTTGATATTTCAGTACAACTCAAAAGTTAATCTTTTATTTATTTTATTAAATGAAGCTGTTCCATTGTTGTTCTACAATCCACCTTCATACACTTCCTTGCTCTGGTCGTTTCTTATTTGCTTCTGACCGTCAGTGATCAATCTTTACTTATGCACACACCTCGAAGCCAGCATTTATGGCAGTTCCTTCTGCCTATGCTGAATAGGTTGACTTAACCCGAGTACCTGACTGGCCACTTTCACTGGCTCACCGTATTTCCATTACACTCCCCCCTGATCTCCTAATCATAGCACCAGCATGAGGGTGGGGGCCTTCTCTGCCTGATGCTTCTCTGTGGGATGGGATCAATATGTTAACACTCTTCAGGTATTCGCACAAGTGTCTGTGAACCAAAAATGACCAGCATTTATGGCAGTTCCTTCAGCCTATGCAAAATAGGTTGACTCAACCCGAGTACCTGATTGGCCACTTTCACTGGCTCACAATATTTTCATTACACTCCCCTCTGATCGCCTGATCTTAGCACCAGCATACGGGCGGGGGCCTTCTCTGCTTGGTGCTTCTCTGTGGGATGGGATCAATATGTTAACACTTTTCAGGTATTTGCACGAGCCAAATGTCTGTGAACCAAAAATGACCAGCATTTATGGCAGTTCCTTCTGCCTATGCTAAATGGGTCGACTCAACCTGAGTAGCTGATTGGCCACTTTCACTGGCTCACTGGAGCCGAGTTCTTTTGCTGGTGGGGGGTATAGCATTTCCATTACAGAAGCCATTAACTAATGCTAATACCTAAGAAGAAACAGATGAACAGACTGATCACCTTACATTTCCACATAGAGAAAAAGGTAGGTTGTATTTTATATATCTTGTTTGACTGTGTGACTTCCTTCGAAGATTAAGTCATCACACATTCCAGAGTAAAAAAAAGAAAAATTCCAAAACAAAAGATTAACTAACATTAACTTTCTGCTACTATTTACCTTCACCTCAATTTTTGTTGCTTTTGATCGCAACTAAACTCAGGCCGGTTTCCCTTTGGCAGTGAGTAAATAAATTAACAGTGCTGATAGCACAGCCACCCTCCTGCATATAGGATTGTGAGTTTGTTTCTCACTGGGAACCTATTCTTTATTCCAATATGCACTGTTAATTTATTTACTCACTGCCGAAGGGAAACTGGCCTGAGTTTAATTGCGATAAAAATCAAAAAAGGTTTTTCTTTTTTTACTCTGGAATGTGTGATGACTTAGTCTTAGTCTTAGTCACATAGTCAAACAAGATATATAAAATACAACCTACCTTTTTCTCTATGTGGAAACGTAAGGTGATCAGTCTGTTCATCTGTTTCTTCTTAAGTATTAGCATTAGTTAGTGGCTTTAGTACTGGTTAGTAGTTGAGACAATAGGGAGGAAAAATAGAATAGAATATGGTTAGCATTTAGAAGATTTGCATAATCTTTAGATATGGCCTGATTTAGGAGATGCCAAAATAGGTGTGACCAGTCTTGTCCACAAGTAGATTCTGACTGGTGATTTTACCTAAATTTGAGACACTGAGGTTGACGCCAAGGTCAACTGTCTAGACAAGCAGGAAGTGTTTTTAAAAATAGCACAAGCCAACACCTGTTGTCCAGAGGTTATGACAGAATGAATTATTATTTCTGGGCATGTGATGTCACCACTTCCCCTTCACTTGATTAAAATTATTTAAAGTTTCTGCCCAGTTAAATCACTTCTCACCTTTGTTTAGAAAACCACAATTCAAGAACTTACCAAAACATTACAGCAGGAAGAATCCCCGCCCTTCTTATTCTAGGGTCAGGTCACTTGTGTCTCGGGTTACTTTCTCACTCTTTCTACACTTTAATCTGTTGAGCTCTGTAGATCCACTAGTTCGCTGTCAACTTCGATATAACACAATATAAACGGATACACTTCTTGGGGTCTTCAATTCATTTTTATTTACACTCAAACATAGATGTCTATACACTGGGATGGCAAAACCGCTAACTGATTTGAAAACAGTAAAATATCAGAGAAAAGGAACCCCCCGAAAGTTCCACTACTGATCATTAACAAAGAAAGCTAACAGAGTTATCTTTCTTTGTATATGATATATTAACATATTAACATATTGACATAATCTTCTTCTTCCCTTTTCCGTTATATGTTTGTTATACTACCAAGGGGAGTTAATGAAAATCAAGCAAGTCTGGAGGCAGAGGTTCAATACCAGCCTCTTGCTTATATTGGTTAACTCTCTGAGATAAAGCTTGGATTATCTCCCATTCTGGCCAAATCTGCTATCAAACTCTAGCAACCCTGAAATACCTTCACTAAACTTTATTCAAATACAACATATTACGTCTTAGCATTCTTTTTTGTTTGGTTGTTTGTTATTTTCTGTGTTTCACTGTGTTGATTAAATGCTTGGTTAGAACCGTATTTAGCTGTGTTTAGAAAAAGAAGATAGAGTCAAAGACGCATGTGTTCAGGTCGATAGCTGCTGGTCAAAGAGACTCTTCCCAGCTCCCAGATGCGGGTCCTCACTTCTGGTATTGGAAACGAGGCTCCTTGTGGAGCTTTTGGGTAGCTACAGCTTTGACATGTTTATTGACATTAAACATACATATATAAACATTACACAACCCATTCATTATTGTGTTATTTCAAGTTTCCTATCACACGGATAAATCATTTGTGTATAAAAAATAAACTGATAATTCAAAGTTGTCATTATTTAGTAAGGCCTACATGCATGGGCATCCGCTGCCACTTTTCCGCTGCCACTTTTCCGCTGCCACTTTTCCACTGCCACTTTTCCAGGCGAGGTGATCAAAAGCATATATTCGGTGGGGGGCAAAAAGGGTATATTTGGAATATATCTGTTACACGATAGACAGTCTACCCACCATTTGTAGTGTAAGCAAGTACAACCAACTGAATGAACCAGATGTCAGATGGTGCACTTGACCTTTGACGGACACACTAGACATTATCCAAGGGTTACATGATGGAGGGAGCACCAGTGAATAATAATACTGTCTTATATATAGGGAACATTAAGTTGGGGTTACATAAAACAATTGTACTCCACCATTATCATTTATTGGCTAAAACGTTCCAACTTTACAAACCCCTCGCCCTCGGTAAGAAGGCCTGCAAATGCCCCGTTTGCCCCCCCCCTCCCGATGCCCATGTCTACATGTCATTGCTTACAATTACCTTCGAGATTTTGCATTTGCATTTCAACTTGTTTGTTATTCCTTCAACTAAATGTAACAATCAACTCAACCAGTCAAACCGTTACAATTTATTGCCTATTTATTGGACAACTAAACACAATTAAAGGATCATCAGTGCCAGCTTAAATGATTTCAAATCATAGGATACATATGTAGTTAAAATTATATTTTAGCAGATGTGGTTTGTGAGGCGATTCAAAGTGGGAGTTGTCGCCCGTGAGTGGAACTCTCCACATGCTGAATCAGGACCTATCTCCCCACCCCCTGCATCCTCATGGGTTGGCCATCCAATCAGAAGCCTGGAGGCTGGCACGTGACGGGCGCCAACTTTGAAATCCATCTCTTCTCCTCAGCTTACTGACCAGATGTCTTGAATTGCGCTCTGCCCTTCTTCACCCGGGTTCTCTGACCATTTTCCTAATTAACCCATTTTCAACCAAAATGTAAGTAAGCCGATTCCACCTTATTTCCACACGCACACACCAGTAGGAACTCATAGACACATTTTTTTACAGCTGCGCAAAAAACCCACACCGTATACGAAAATAGAATAGGACATTCACATACGCACGCACACACATAAATATTAACTAAATCCATACATTCCTTGTTTGAATAAATGTTCATTTTCTTTCTAAGGATTGTCTTTTTCATTTTTCCTTTATTGCTGTCATTGCTCTGTTCTTGACCCATACCCCCATGAAGTCATTTTATCCTTTTCACCAAATCCTTTAATATGGAGAAATTAACCCTACTTAAAGGCCGGTGCCCACCACCTCTTCACAGAAGTCCTGATACCCAAATCATATCCTTCGGGGACTTACCTTCCTCACAAAAAACCAGTGGGCACCACCTTAACCATCCTCCGTAGTTTGCTTTATTTATAAGAAAATGACGCATAAAAATGAAATATGATTATAAAGACTTGTCCTGCAGATTGTTCTTTGGAATATCTTTTTTGTTTTCACTACTAGCATTTTTGGATTGCAAGGGGTGTCATGACCTCTGGACAACAGGAGTTGGCTTGTGCTATTTTTAGAAACACTTCCTACTTGTCTAGACAGTTGACTTTGGGGTCAACCTCAGCGTCTCAAGTTTTCCCCGCTTTTGGGTAAAGTCCCCAGTCAGAATCAACTCGTGGAACAAGACTGGTTGCATCTATTTGGTATCTCCTAAATCAAGCATATCTAAAGATAAACTGAATCTTCCAAATGCTAACCACACTATATTCTATTTTTCCGCCCTATCTTCTCAATTACTAACCAGTACTAAAAGCCACTAACTAAAGCTAATACTTAAGAAGAAACAGACAACTGAAAGAACGGACTGCTAACCTTGTGTTTCTACATAGAAAAAAAAGTAGGTTGTTTGATTTTGTGACTTCCTTCGAAGCACAAGTCATCACATTAATCTGGTGACAAGGATGAGATTTACTCTTTTGTCATCATACAGCTTTGTTTACTATGGTATCTGTACAAGATAATTATTCCTAAAAGAATAAAATGTATATAGATCATAAAACCTGGATACAGCAGATGCAACACTCAGATAAGAAGGCAAACAAAATGGAGTTAATTTTGTGAGGCAAATTGCTAAATGATGGTAGAGGCTTAAATAGCAGTCAGGTGGTTCTTCAGATTTCATTGGAAACAATATGTGATGTGCTTACATAGTAGAAGAAGGAAGAATTGGTGACTGCTATCTACTGTTTTAAATCAGTAAGTCTGGCAACAATTACATTGACAGTGAATCAACTCTCTTGAACACAGCATCTGCATCCATTAAAAATAAGTTAACTATTTTCACCAAAATGTCATCTCTCCAAATGAAATTGAGAATATTTCTTAGAGAATATTTTTTTATTTAAAATAATCTGTTAAATTTAATAAGCCGTTTCCAAATTCTTTTCAAATATCAGCACCAAACCTGCCAAGCTTTAGAAATTCTCAGGGGGGAGATTTCCTAAAAAAATGCCCCCCGCCCACCATTGGGTTGGTTGGGGGTGAAGAAAATTTTCAATTCTAGAAGCTCTAAAACAGCTATTTCAGTGTATTGAAAACCTATCTTAACATAATTTTAAACCAAGAATCAACAAAATGTGGTAGATCTGCAAATAGGAGGGAAAACATTTTTACAGGCCTATTTTTTTCAATGTGGGAGATGCATACAGATTCATTACATGTGGGGAGGAGACAGCACTTGGTCTCAAAATGTGGGAGTCTCCTGGGAAATGCGGTAGACTTGGTAGGTCTGCAGTACAACATGACATCTGAATAGTGTACCTAGTTTTATATATACTTTATTTTAAGTGTTGATTAGTTATACAGGTGTCTCCCGTTATAACATGGGTGCGGGGTCTATATTCAAGGGTGGGCGATAGATGAAAGACTGCAAACATCATCTATCGTATAAAAACAAAGTGAGATTTGAACAAATAAACAAAGTCATTCTTTAACTCTTAACATCCTGTTGAAAATGTTCAAAGTCCAAAGCCCAGTCCTGTAATGATTGAGCAGAAAATGGCTAAAAATGGTTTTGTTCATTCAAATGTTTATAGTGCCTCTACTTGTGGGCAGATTGTTGTGAAAATTGGCAGTATTGCAGGAAAGACTTGTGCGGCCTTGTGCATTTTAGGATTTTCAGCCATGTTTGTTTACGTGCGGCCTCATGCTGTTCAGGACATCAAGAGTTAATGTTTGTTTTTTATTAAATAATACTACCAAAACTACTAAAAAAAATCAAATTAATAAAAAAAAGTTTCTGTTCATTGACTACTGAAATGTTTTTGTCGAATTCATTTCATTTTTCCAGTTAGCCGGCCTAAGTCAGATATATTTCTTAGTAGGAGTGGGGTGGGAGTTGTGTTACCTGTGTCATCAAATGGTCAAAGGGTGTAGTAAAATAGCACTCAGCCAAAAATATCGGGCTTGAAGGGTTTGAAGGGAAATTCTGTTTTTTATTCACCGTTTTATGGACGAGCGAGCGATAATATAGGTAAAATTTTTAGTTTGTTTAATCACAATTTCAGTAAGGCCAACACAGCAGTGTTATTGTTTTATTAGTTTATTGTAAACATTTTACACATTGAGATTTTTTTTAAAAATACTAAAAATTAAGATGAGGGTAAATAGCAGTCAAAAATTAATAAAAATGGTTTGCAATACTTGATTTAATAAAAAATAAAATAAAATAATATTTTTTTACTAAAACAGTCATTGCCATGCCATATGTTAGCTTCTTTAGCGGTGATCAGTCAAATCAGTCCTTATGAGGCGATCCATTTTTTACGGTTAAGTCGTCCTACTTTGTCAAAGATTTTCCCATGTGACTTTAAGCGTTGTAAATTGGAGGTAATGGTAATCCGTGGCCAGATGTAAAATATGGTTGTACTCCAAAAAGTATACCTAAACAATGTATTGCTCAGACGTTAACACAATAATGAAGTTAAAAGCCATTAATTTGTTCTTTATCAGAGATTAACACAATAATGAAGTTAAAAGCCATTAATTTGTTCTTTATCAGACATTAACACAATAATGAAGTTAAAAGCCATTAATTTGTTCTTTATCAGACATTAACACAATAATGAAGTTAAAAGCCATTAATTTGTTCTTTATCAGACATTAACACAATAATGAAGTTAAAAGCCATTAATTTGTTCTTTATCAGACATTAACACAATAATGAAGTTAAAAGCCATTAATTTGTTCATTCATGGTGCCCAATATTTTGATAAAATAGAAAAATATCTCTCAATCCAAAAACAATGCCTGGATCCGCCCCAAACCAACTCTTCCTTAGCCCATTGCCAACCCTTCCATAAAATTTCATTCAGTACTTTCAGAGATATCGTGTGGACAGACAGACAGACAGAAGGACAGAAGAACAGACTAACAGGCACGACCAAATACATTAGAAAATAGGAGAGATCGGGGAGACTGAATAGAAATGTTTAAGATTATGCTTGGTTTAGAAGTAGTAAACACTGATGTGTGTTTTACTAGAAGAGGGTACAAGGGACTGGGAGGCCACACATATAAGGTAGAAGTAGATTGAATATCAGAAAATTCTTTTTTAGCAATATAGTGGTAGGACTTTGGAATAGATTACCGGAATATGTAGTGCTATCAACAGATGTAAATGATTTTTAAGAAGAATTATAATGTTTATTACACCACCGCAAAGGTATAAAGCCCTAGATATTGTGTAAATATGATTGTTATTATGTGTGCTTGTATATACAAATTGTATACATTTTTAGGGACAAGTAAGTGTGTCGGACCAGTTTAGCGACAAGTGGGTCTGTGAGCTAAGGTTGTGGTCAACGACACGTTGGTTTGTGGGCTGGCGTATGAGTATGTACTGGTGATGATACAAAATGGATGTACGTGTAGTGTGTGGATGGAAGATGATGATGATGATGAGGAGGCTGGAGGCTTCCTTTGTTCGTGTAAGGAAATGATGGAGAAGAGCAAGGGTAGACTTTCGTTAGCCCTAAAAAGGGCTGGAGTGCATATAGTTTGGTAGAGACTTCGTTATTGACCCTGAAAAGGGCTGTGTTTGCATGTTTGTATAGTTTGGCCGGTGTCGCCTGAAAAGACTGGAGTCCTTAAAAGGACTATTATTTTGCTGGAACACCGGTGGCTGTTTGGAAAGGCTGTGAGGATCGGGAACAACGGCTGCTGCCTGCAAGGTGGTGTGAGGATCGCCTTTGTCCGGGAGTCGGGTCACGTGATGCAAACGGAGGGAGATGATTGGCCGGTCGGCCGAGAGCTGGTTGAGGAAGAAAGGGTTAACGCCACCATGTTTGCTTTCAGTGCAGAAATACAAATGTAGACACGAGGGGCCATTGAAGAAGTAATAAACAAACAATGCAGATGGGTTATAAATGAAAGTGTGTTTAATCACAAGGAAAAAGGAAAATGAAATGTGTATACAAAGCATACAGAGTAAAAAAATACAATCGTAGCGAAGGAGAGAGAGAGATATAGGGAAAGAGGAGGCTTTTGTTCCGTAGTAGTAGGAGCAGTCACGAAGCGATCCGAATTAGCAAGGGCTGACTCGTCGTTTGAGGTGATGGACATGTCGTCAGCTTTCGCACGGCTGAGAGAATCAGGCTTGCATTCGGCGCATGTGACTAACTCACTACGGTAGTAGGCTAAGGGTTTTTGTCCCTAGAAGTCAGTGAAGAATTTGGTTGAGGCGAGGCAAAGGTGCGGGGTCGCAGGGGTGATCTTGGCTGAGACAACCAGAGACAAAGACAAAGTTGTACAGAACGGGCCAGCCATTGAGAGAAGGAGCAAAGATTTTACGTGCTAACACGGACCGAAAGAGTGAAGTGGGGCAGTGAAATTAGGGGATTTACCCTAGCTATTTATGCCGGTCGACATCAGCAGCAGCAAAGTTGTGATGTCAGTCAAAAAGTAGGAAGCCGTATTTTCGTATTTCATGTGGTTTGGCCATTTGGAACGTTAAGTCCTTACACTTTTTTTCACACTAAAATAAAATGTTTGTAAATGTTCCAACTTCATTGACCAAGGTATGAAGTATTGTGAACTATTATTATTCATTTTTTCAGTACTACTTTTACTTTAATTGTTTTCGAAAATAAAACTGGGGGGGGGAGTGCTTATTCATAATCGTACATAATAAAGCAACATTAAAAACCAAGTATTATAAAAGGTCAACCAAAACTGTCAACATAGGATTCTTCAGTTTTTAAGCTGGTTCGGCAGGCTATGTATGTATCACGCAATACAGGCCACACAAATGGAGCTAGATGGCTGAAAATTTTAACAATTACTCTTAATTATGTCTTTTGTGTTTTTTAAATTTACCCTCTAAATAGGTTTTTAATGGGGGGTTCTATTTGCTAAATAAGTTTATCCTAAATTTATCCCCCTGTTTGTGTCATGCTTGTTTTTTTTCAAAATTCAGACTTTTTAGTGATCACAGCCCAACAAAAGGTGAGAGAAGTAACTTATTCATTGATCACCCCTTTTCCCAAATTTTAATTGAACACCCTCAACATGGCATGCTGCCAAAAAACGTTGGTCACAAGATGGTTTATTTATAATTCAATATGTAATATGTAACTATCTACTTATATAATGAACAGTGTGATTTTCTTGGTTCTCTGTACATAACACTCAAAAGTAACAATTTTGCTGATAAAAATACCTCCTACCCACCATTTGAAACTATGGACTATTTAAAAAAAACATCTCATAGAAATATAATTTTTTCACTGGGATTAATGAGATGGGGAACATATGGAAAAAAAAACATCCTCATAGATCTCACACTATTGATGGTCTGATACAAAACTATGCTAATTTAATCAATCATATGAAAAAACAAAAAAACAAAATGGCGCATGTTGTAGCAATGATCAGAAACCTAATCTTGCTGGCTATTGTTAGTGGGTTTGATCCTCATTGGATCTCCCAGTATCGATGGTCTGATACCAACTTATGCTAATGTAATCTACTTATATAATGAACCGTGAGATTTTTTTGTTTCTCTGTCCATAACAATCGACTATTCCATTAAATATATCCTGGTTTGACTGACTTATATAAAAATATTATAACAAGGATGAATAATTAAATATAGCAAAATGATGAAAAAATATTGTATTTTTCATATATTTTATTCTGTTTTTTGTTTATGTAAATAGACTGCTATTTCAAATTATGGGAGCTGCAGACAACAACATGCCTTTTTTTTTTGCACGGTGCAGCTGTTTTTTCCACCCAAATATATTGTCTACCATACATTTTTTTAAATCAGGTGTCACTTACACACTTAAAATTTTTTTCATTTTTGTTCATACCTAATAATACAGCAAAAATATTACCATTATTTTTTGACGGGTTCTATGCTAGCTAGTTACGTATTTGGCACAACTTAAGAATATGGATCCACCTCTAAAAAGAAACAGAAAAAAAGTTTTCTCAAATAATTTTTTATGCTTTCAATTGATAAGACCTTTAGAAATTTATTAGTTTTGGAAAAAATCGACTTTTTAAAGGTTCTAGCGTGTGTGTGTGTGTGTGGGGGGGTATATTTACAACGTAACTGTACTGCTAAACCTGACCTTTATTTTCCGCCATTCGTACGGAAGTACGGCTTCCAAGTATTCGGTTACTTCCCCTTTAAACGTTGTGAAATGTTTTTAGGAAGTCATTTTTTTTTGTGTGCTTTCATTACGGTTTTTGGGGAGGGGTGCTGCGCGTGGGCCTGTGTGGGCCTGTGTGGGTCTGCCCGGTAGTGTGCGCGGGCCCTAGAGAAAGAGAGAACCGGTTTCTAAATCCATAAACAACAAATTTAGGTTTGCAAAGAAAGAGAAACCCTGTTTCTGTTTGCAATATAAGTTATATATGTATCCCACCACTGCTCTCTCTCTCTCTCGCTCTGTCTCTCTCGCTCTGTCTCTCTCTCCCCTTATCGTTAATAATGATCGATTAAGGGGGAGATAATTCGTTTATGTTTATATTTCCTAGGTGGAAGTAACGCATAAATTGTATTGTACCAAACCGACCATCATGTCTGCTGAAGCAAGTGGGAAGAAATTAATTGAGGTGGATGTTGTCAGCGATATTGTCTGACCCTGGTGTTGGGTAGGCAAGAGGAAGTTGGAAACGGCCATGAAAGAAACTCAGGATAAATATGAGTTCCGAGTTCGATGGCAGCCGTTCCTTCTTCGCGCTGACCTACCCGAAGAAGGCGTACCGAAGCCACCGGATAAAATGATTGTTCCTCGGTGAGTAGTGACACCACACCCTACTCAGCTGACTATAATGATTATTTAGGAACACTTAAAGACATTACTGATTTAAACATTGCTTTACCTTTATATTAATGTATCTTACTTTGTTTTCAGATCATTTTCGATATATCAAAGAAACACTCTCTAACTGATACGCAAAGTAGAGTAATAATTGCAGTTTCATTTTGAGTCACACAGTGTTGCCAACTCAAAAAATATTTCCACGCTAGTTTGACT
>VCCN01005666.1:1034338-1048136 GCA_006491835.1 Architeuthis dux | reverse complement strand
ATATATATATATGTGTGTGTATATGTATATATATATATATGCTCAATGTTCTGTTACATAATTCTTAAATACAGGTGACAGATTGCACCCACTAATTGTCTACATTCCTCAGCTGAAATCAGTATGTTATTTCAGGGCTTTTTCCAGAATGAGTTACAGTATGGGTGGCTTCAGCAGAGGCATGGGAAAGCAATATGGGAAGTTCTGAGCAAGAATACTAGGACATGTGCGTTGGATCCATGTCCAAAACATCCAAAGGTATCGCTGTGTCTTTTTTTCTGTGGTTTTGTAGAGACATCTCAAAAGATAATGAACAGAAATCTACACTCAGAGAGTTTTTCGGACAATAGAACTCCTTCTTGTTGTTCGTGTTGTTAACAGATGTTTCGGCTGATTCATTCTACGGCTTTCTTTAGGTGTAATATCTGAATGTGATGGTGGTAAACAGAAATGTTTTCTCTCCAATGACAGCAATGCTTATAACGTAGGATTCAGGTGTTTTCCTTCGCTTTCCTTGTTAGGCCTGGATTTCCATATCTTGTCCCTGTTGAGTAGCAGAAGCCACATCGAGTTGACTTGTCTGACTTATACACTCAGCTGACATGTTGATGTATGCTGCTTCTTTGATTTTTCTCAGATTCCAACAGCGTTCCCTGTCTATAATCCGGACTTCTTCCCAGGGAGCATAGGGCTCGCCGTAACAACACAAACAACAAGGAGTTCAATCGTCCGAAAAACTCTTTGCATGTTAATGACCCTACTCAAAAGTATAGACAGAAATCTACACGTACACCAGACTACTCCCAATTGGAAACCCACCCCATGTTTGTATGTGTATTTCTGAATTGCCTCGCTACTCCCTGCCGTTGAGTATTTATTGCAGCCTTTTTTGATGTCTTTAATTTTCCGACAATGGGAAGAGGAAAGAGAAAGCATTCTATTCATCTTAGATCTTATCTAAAATCATTGAATCTTCAACTGGTCAGACCAAGGAGAGTCTTCAACTGGTCAGACCAAGGAGAGTCTTCAACTGGTCAGTCCAAGGAGAGTCTTCAACTGGTCAGACCAAGGAGAGTCTTCAACTGGTCAGACCAAGGAGAGTCTTCAACTGGTCAGACCAAGGAGAGTCTTCAACTGGTCAGACCAAGGAGAGTCTTCAACTGGTCAGACCAAGGAGAGTCTTCAACTGGTCAGACCAAGGAGAGTGACTCTCTTTTTACAGTATTTGAAGTAATTGGTTACAGCTTCATCAATCCTTAATCTTCAATAATAATAATAATTGACAAAATATAAGGAAAATATAGTTGATTTTCTCAAGATCAGCCTTTTATTTGTGCACCTTAATCAGCTCAATTTGAAAATTATACACAACATTATACACAAATGACTTTTTCCAAACATGTTCAAAATGTTTTAAATAATTGACGTTTAATGTTTGTTCTGTATCAACGACGTTAAAAGCCAGTAACTTTCAAAACTCTCTTTCATTTTGTATTTTTGTCGATGAGGCTGTAACCAGCTACTTCAAGTACACATCCACTCCTCCTAAACAATTTCTGAAAAGTATCTTTTCTCCAAATCATGATTGCATTTTTCAGATGTAAGGATTTCATTGGTTTGAAGCAGGATTTGGTGAAATATTTTATGCTCTTTTTGTATACATAAAGAAACTTGCCCCATTGAAAAGAGTTATTTCTGTCCATATCAATGGCAAGTGCACCATTTGAATCCTGATAAAAGCATAGAAGATGTTGATATTGCTCTGAAGTCATTCTCAGTCATTCATTATTTACTCCATGATCAGAATTTGGATAATGCTATCCAACGAGATGATATTAATAGTTGACAATGTGGAAAGAAACACAAATTGCTTGTAAAATCAACAATTTATTAACACTACCCCAATTCCTTTATATACTACACTAAAAGAAAGGCATACAAAATCCATAAAACCAGAAAAGAAAACAAACAGAAAAACAATGAAAAAGCTAGGCGCATAATATTACTAACAAACACAACATCTACTGAACTTGAAATGAATTTGCACAGTATTGGTATCCGAATTGTAATTTGCACCTCCAAAACAATCAAAGACAAGACTAAAAAAATGAATGTTGAAGCTTCCTCCAAGGCAGAGATCTATGAAATACCATGCAAGGACTGCCACAAAAGATACATTGGAGAAACCTCAAGGGACTCTTGAAAAGATAATATACGAACACTGTAGAGCATTGAGAATGAATGACACTTTCAATGCTCCTGTGAACCAACAAAATAAGGCGGGCCATAATATCAACCTTAAAAAAGCCCAAATAATCGAAAAAGAACAACAAAATAAAATGCCAGTGTATCGAATCTGCACTAATTTCAGAATTCCAAACAATCGAACAGTGCCCCGGGTTTTGTAACATATTCCCATTTCTTAATTAATATTAAAACAGAAGTGAATAGAAGTGAAAGAGATCTGATTGAGGCGGGTTTAACAATTCAGTAACATTCTTTAATAATAATCCTTAATCTTCAATAATAGTAATTGAGATATATAAGGAAAATATAGTTGGTTTTCTCAAGATCAGGCCTTTATTCGTGCACCTTAATTGGCTCAATTTAAAAATTATACACGAATGACTTTTTCCAAACATGTTCAAAATGTTTTAAATAATTTATGTTTAACGTTTGTTCTGTAATGATGACGTCAAAAGCCAGTAACTTTCAAAACTCTGTTTCATTTTGTATTTTCATTTTGATGAGGCCTGTAACCAACAAAACATGTTAATAAATAGTTGATTTTACAAACAATTTGTGTTTCCTTCCACGTTGTCAACTATTAATATTTATTGCATGTTGCTTAATGAAGACCACACAGCAAAAAATACTTCTTCAGAAGAAAATTTGATAGCATTAACAATTGAATCACTGTAGCCACGATCATCAACCCCAAACAAAAAACATTGTGGTTAGGTATTCTTCCCTTTTCACTCGTTTGTCTGTCATTGACTTAGAGCCTTGTAAATTTATATGTGTAGTCCAGTAGCCACCTTTCAAAAAACGTTTTTTCTCATTTTTTTTAAATTCATCTTTTTTTCTCTTGTTTCTAGGGGTAGCATGATTTACAATAATAATCCATCATGAAATGGACACATATATTTCGCCACCACCATGACGAAGCATTTGTAACATTTAGGCGTTTGTGGAAAAGCTTGGTTGGAGTATATGGTTTAATTTTTAATTTTTTTTAAATAAAAATAAAATCCTTTTTTCCCCCCTACTGGTTCTGTAACACCCGTTCTCATATGAAACTTACAACTCTAATCAGGCGCATGTCGGTGCCTTTAATCTCACCATGCCCATGTATTTCTCTATGTAACCTTGTATCATTGTCCGAAGAGTAGGTGGTTTAATAAAGTCTAGGGTGACATAGAGATAAGCTTACAGAGTGGGAGTATTGTGACAAAAATGAAGCAACTAGGCTACAGTGATTCATTTTTAGGCAGAGGTGGCAATATATTTATTTTTTAGTTAAAAACAAACATCAAGAAAACCCCAAACAATGTGTCTGCTTTGTAGATCTAGTAGTTATCTATTTGTCTCCTCCAGGGGATGAAATGTGACACAAGGTCAAGTTTATTGTGGGATCCCACACACATTTGTGTGTAGGATGTGACAAAAATTGCCCAGTCCTTGCAGATTGTCTAAATCTCTGGCTATGGGACAGCGGGGATGTGGATTCATACTTTTCCAAAGGGCATTAGTACTAAATGAACACAAACTGCTTCTCAAGTCCATTTTCCACCCTGAAAACCATTACCTGTGTCTCCAGATGAAGTGATCCATGGGAACCATTTCTACCACAAAGTTTAAAGTAGACTGAAAATGAAAATACTGTCAAACTCCAGTCCAAGGTAGAGTTGACTTTGTTTTCCCCCTGTAACAACAAGAATCGCCTAATTCAGAGAACAATCCTCACCTAATTCAGGGGAGTAAACTCTTCACGTCACGTTAACCCATAAGAACACAGCCCCATTTCTACTTGACGGAACATTATGTCGGATTCTGGGTAGGTAGGCATATTGACACACAGTCACGTGACTGCACCAGGATGTTTATTAGATGTCACTTAGTACACTTAATGAGTTAAAATCAAGGATAAAATATAATATTATATAAGAGACTGCAGATCAATTAAATTGTATGTGACACCGGTGTCACAGTCGGTTCTTGTGGGTTAAACGACAAAATTAACATTTCCCTGCAATGATTTGAAATCACAACCAAGTTATTGGTAGGTGGCTATCCTACCAACTGAGCTAAACTGACAAGTCTAATATATTTATGAATTTATTGTATATGCAATAAAAATGTTGCAGTAATCATCAATCGGAATAGAAGTAGGAGTGAAGTTTGACCCTGCAGCAGCCAGGCTTTCGTTAATGTTGTTCTGATTCCAAGACAATAAGATTACATTTAATGATCCTCCCACACAGATTTAGAAGCTTGTTCACTCTTTATCAAGTGATGGCATAAACCTCAACTATCAATATGAATAGTATGTATGAAAAATTGGTCGGTGATACGAGTCCTGTACAACTGTTTCTGTAAATACAGAATTTGTTCATATGTAACCGTCTCACAAGACCATTTAAAAAAATCATCACATTTGTCTTTGGCAGCCATATTTGAAATATCACTGATTTATATTGATCATTTATGAAGGGAATTGTCAACTTTCATCCTGAGAAAGATGCTCCTTCAAAAGAATCTTATCATTGATAGATTTTGGAAGTTTAAGTTCTTCATATTTGGAGGGAATATCTGAACCTAAACTCTCTCTGATGGTTATGATGGTATAAACCTCAACTATCAACGTGAATAGTATGTATCTTTTTAAAAAGAAAAAGGAAACCTACATTAACATATTGATTCATTAATCCACCACAGAGTTTCTACCTTACAAGACCCTTGATGAATTCAAGACTCAAATCATTGTTCATGTGGTTCAACAATTGCCTCCAAGATGACAGACCAATGGGGAGATAAATGTGTATGCAAAGCATTCATTTTTACCCATTTGTTTTCTAGCCAATTGTATAAAGAAAACATTAATTCTGCTTCTTCAAGTTTTTAATGTTGGGCAAGTTACATGGATGATAATTTGTGCATTTCTTTTCCATTTCTATATCTTTTTCACAATTCTTTTTTTTAGTGTTGCATCACATTCATACTGACATTCTAACTGCCCCTTTCAGAGGTTATATATGTGTTTAATTTCCAGATGTAAAAATACTTTAAAATAACAGAAATCCATTCTATTTTCATATCCTTGAATATACTTGAAATAGGCTTTTTTTGACAGCAGTTAATTGTGTCATTAAGCCAGCTTCTGTGTAGTTGGGCTGGATTTAAACTAATAAGAAAAATGGTAGTTAAATTTGGTATGATTGATATCAGAACTAAGATTATTTTTTTAAATATGGATATTCTCGAATGTGAAAATCTTTTCACTTAGGCTGTTCCATGCGTTTGCTACTCTTGGCGAAAGGAAATTTTTCCTAACACCAGGGGAGGTCTGAATTTGTAGTTTATAGCTGTGTCCTCTGGTTTTACTGCACATAGATGAAGTCAGCATTTTCTTATCAGGGCATTTTGAGTAATGAACGTCAGTATCTAGTAGGTCAGCATGTTTTCTTCTGTATTCAAGGGTCTTTTATGCTTGCAATATCAGTTAAACTCTTTACCATCACATGGTGTAGATCAGGGGTTCCCAACCTTTTTTACATCATAACCCACTTTCACATGCAAAATTTTTCCACCGCCCACTTGTATAGTAAATATTCAAAAGCATACCAAAAATGTTTGGTAAAAGTTTGTTACTGGTTCGTAAACTGACTTTTTATCATGTAGTAAAAACTACCAAAGGGAGGTAAGAAATAATGCTGACTTTTTTATACAGATTCTTTGAATATTTTTTTCGGGTAGCATATGTTGAAATACCTTCTTAATACTTAAAATCCTATATTGCCAACCAAAATTTCCCATCGCCCACCATTTTCTGTTCAGTTGCTCATCGCCAACAGTTGAAATCGCCCACCGGTGGGCGATATCGCCCAGGTTGGGAAACTCTGGTGTAGATCAAAGAATGGCTGTTTTTAAAAAAAATTAACTTCACTTCATTGTACATTCTTTTGAATGTCTACAAATTCCTTGTCACAATTCCAAAAGTTCAAAAACTCAACTTGCATACATATACAGTTGATTCTGCTTAATAGAACCATCGGTTTTTAGGGCCAGCCACATAATAGGACCAATTTTGTAAGAACCGATTCTAATATCTTTTCATAGAAAACTATTTGTTCGGTTTATTGGACCAGTCGGTTATTGGGTCCAAAATTGTTGGTCCCGATGCGGTCCTATTAAACGGAATCCATTGTATTAAAAATGTAGGTACATCAATAAATTCACAGCCTAATGATGAAAAAAAGCATAATTTTACACAATATTTATTTTTCAATATAATCTCCTTCCTTGTCAATGCACTTAGTGCAATGGCAAGGTTTTAATCACATAGATTGAACAATATACAGTGAAAATTTCAGATCAAAATTCAGCTTATAACTATGTGTCAAGCTGCGGACACATTGATACACCTTTGTGTGTGAGTGTGTATGTATCAGGCGCGTGCCGTGAGTGATTACTCAGTGTAGGCAGTCAGTCAGCCTTATAACGTAAATTGTCAAAAAAAGCATTTACACAACGTAAATCTACAACATATTTTAACAAATAAATCTAAAAAGTTACTAAACAAAGCAGTACTTTAGTTTATATTCCAGTTTTAAATGTTTCAGAATTAGGGGAGTAATTAACCCTCTTTGGACTAATTTTAGAAAAAAAAAATTGATTTAAATTCTTCTGGGATTTATCTTTTTACAATGTAAACACCTTTTAGTTTTGTTCAATATTTATTGAGATGTCATAAAATTAAATACGTAAAAAAAATATTACCACTAATTTTTTTTTTTTTTTTTTTTTTTTACAAAGTAACTTTTTCATAAATAAATTCAGTAATCCATTAATAAATACCAAAAGTTTTATTAAATTTCATTTATTAGTTGATTTTTAGTAGATTTTTAAAATGCGTTTATATATTAGGCACTGAAAATTTTCTAATTGGTTTTTTACATGTTTTTTTTTAACAAATGTAAATACAAATTTCAAAAACAAATAACCCTGTTTCTATATAACTGAATAAAATTATTTTATATAATATTTTTCGGGATTAAACTTTGAAAGTAGGTAGTCACTAAAGCGACAGAAGCAAACATCATAAAACTCATCCACACTTACTGTGAACACAAGACGGCTGGCCGTAGCAAAGGCATAATTTTGGCTGCCTTTCTGAGTCCATTATCAAATGTAGCTAGGAGCAGTGTCGTAGGGCACATGTGTTATACATCGTTATGTGTACCATATATACTGAGGTTGAAAGGCACAAGAGAATTGTGCCTAAGATGAAAATAATAACCATTTACTGAATTATACATTGAATTTAGTGCATTAAGTTACAAATTGGAAATCTTTTAGTTTTTATATTCAATAATAATAATTTTAGTCAGGGTAGGCACTGCTCTACTGGCATACCCAGACAGCACGTCCCTGGTGTGTGCGTATATATATTATAATTTAGATTATAATTATTTTCATTTAAAAAGAATTGGATATTGAGAAGAAAAACATTTGTTTACAAAGCTTTTTTTCCCTGAGCGAAAGTTTGGGTGCCTTGAAACCGATCCATTGAGGATTGATTCCTGCTTTGCCTGTTAAAAACAAGTTATCATCTTCTAATGTTGGCACAACAGCAGACAAGGCAAAACAGTTAGGATGTTACTGGGCACAAGAGAAATTAATCCGCATAGGCTGAAGGCAAAAAAAAGGCCAATTGAGAATTAATCCGGTTGGATTTGATTGTAAGAACCTACATCTATCAAAGGAAGGTAAAAATGCCTTCAAAACAATTCAATGATTGCACCGGTCTGCACCATTTTTGCTGTCAAGATTTTAAAAACTGATTCTATATAGTTTTAATGTGTCGAATTCAAATCTGCAATCGTTTTTTTTATGATCAGGTCAGGTTTTTCAGCTATCGCTTTATCTAAAACGTGACCTGCCTGATGAAAAACATAACCAAAAAAGCATTGAAAAAATCTTTTCTTCCACACTAATGTACATTTATGTTGAATTTCATTAAAATTTTATTAAATTTTATTAAAACAATTTTACAATGTTTATAAAACATTAAAACGTTTCATTGCTTCATCACTTCTTTAGCCTTCAAAAACTGAGAATTTTAACCATAAAACAAGGTTTTACTAAAATAGGTGCTAAGTAAAAAACCTGACCTGATTGAACAGAACTTTAGTCATTTTTTTAATTTAGCATGGCCAAATTATATATATTCAGCAGAAATAAAAATGTTCAACTGCAGACCAGTGTAATTGGTCAGTGATAGGAGTCCCGTACAACTGTTTCTGTAGATACAGAATTTGTTCATATTTAACCGTCTCACAAGACCATTTAAAAAAATCATCACATTTGTCTTTGGCAGCCATATTTGAAATATCACTGATTCATCCTGATCATTTATGGACAGAATTGTCAACTTTCATCCTGAGAAAGAAGCTCCTTAAAAAGAATCTTATCATTGATAGATTTTGGAAGTTTAAGTTCTTTATATTTGGAGGGAATATCTGAACCTAAACTCTCTCTGATGGTTCTGATGCTGTAAAACATGAGAGATTGTGGTGTGCGGACAAATGAATTGTACCACTCGGTCATTTCCTCACTGCTCTGTAACGATTCTCTGAGGTCTTCGTCTTTGTCTATCTGGTTGGGCTTCCAGTGGTAACCAACATTGAGCAACAGTTTGGCAAGGTCCCAGTACTTGAGAAAGATTGTCAGTTCGAAGCAATCGAAAATGTAGTCCATATGTTTGCGGGTGATCCGGCCTTTTTCATTAAAGCAGCAACCCCAGTTGAGAAAATGCTTCACTACGCTGATCTGATTTCTACTGACGGCCGTTAGAATTGGAGTGACACCAGATGGAACTGCAAAGAAATGAATGTACACAATCATTTTAATACTTACATAATTATTCTTGTTAATTTTGAATTTGTAAAGTTAGACACCGGGAATCTTAATTTGTTAAAACTTATTATTAATTTTGATTAGTTTTTACCTTCATCTTGACTTTTAGTTGCTTTTTATCACAACTTTGACTAGGACCATCATTCTACGGCAACGAGTAAACAGCGTTATCGGAAATAAAGAGTAAGTCCACGGTGAAAATTGAACTCACATCCTCTTGTAACACTATTATTAATTTTTGACTAGTTTTTACTGTCATCTTAATTTTTAGTTGTTTTTTATCACAACTTTGACTTGGACCGTAATTGCAATAAAAAACAACTAAAAATTTAAGATGAAGATAAAAACTAGTCAAAATTAATAATAGTGTTACAATACTTCATCCAATAATTAGAATAAATTAAAAATTTTAAATAAATTACATATTGTATTGTATTTTATTGTGAAAACCTATTTAGTCAATTTCAAAATCTGGCAAAAGTCTCTTCAAAAGGTCATCATATTTCAATTTTTCAAAGTTACTGATATCTTTGAAATTTTTTTATTGAAAGATTTCATTCTAAATGATGAAATTTAAGAGGAAACTTCTAAAATGAAAATACTCTACATCATGAATTAACTGCTGTGAAATATCTTATTACTTGAGTTTGTTAAAGATCACTGAATGTTTCTGAAGTCTTTGTTTTTACTTAGTTGACTAAATGATTGATCGTAAATAATAAAGTTTAAATTTGATTTCCTAAAATAAAAAAACTCCAAGATTTAAAACAATAACAATCACAAAACAAGATGGCTTTTCCTAAAAAGATTTATGTTCATTTGAAAAGTTCATGCTTTACAAATAGTTACTAAATTCCAAAAAATTCTTTCAAAATAATCTGCAGGTGAGACTCCAATCCACTGATTGGCCATCCTTAACTCTTGAAGTCCTAAAGAGCATGAGGCCGCACGTAAACAAACGTGGCCCAAAATCCTAAAATGCACAAGGCCGCACAAGTCTTTCCTGCAATACTGCCAATTTTCACAACAATCTGCCCACAAGTAAAGACACTATAAACATTTGAATAAACAAACCATTTTTAGCCATTTTCTGCTTAATCATTACAGGACTGGGCTTTGGACTTAGAAAATTTTCAACAGGATCTTAAGAGTTAAACAAACATGAAAAATCATAAATTAGAATTACTTAGTGATTCACGTCTGACAATAACAACAAAGTTATACTTAATACTTAATAAAAACTAAGGCAGAAGTAGTTCAATATATAAACATTGGTCTAAAGTTGCAGAAATAAACCTTTTTGTATTTTCTCTCTTTTGTTTCTTTATAAGTATGAATATGATTTCCTTGCAAATTGAAATCTATATGGGTTTTGGCCATTCTTTTTGCTTAGATCAAACTTTCCCTACAAAAACAAGAGGTGAAAATGATTTTTTTCAAAACAAAACAGTTTTTGTTGGTTTCATAATCATTTTCTCCTTGTCTGCTCATACATATTCCTTAAGAGTTTGCTTTATCAGAACTTCTGTACACCTGTTTATTATTATTATTAAAAGTTCACTTGTACATCAAAGGAATCTTTAGAAATTTATACTAAAAAATATATATTTTTTATAATTTTGTGTTTATTATATAAACAATACAAAAGTTGCAGTAATCATCTTGAGTCGGAATAGAAGTAGGAGTGGAGTTTGACCCTGCAGCAGCCAGGCTTGTTGTTGATGGTGTTGTAATAGTTTGTCAGTTGGTGAAAGAATGACACCATAATGAAGCAAGATTAAAAGTGTGTGACACTTATTTTTAAAAGAGTTACATATTTACCACCAGTAACAGATGTCAGTGTTCAAACCCAGGTAAAATACCACTATTTTGAAGGCTGATTTCCTAGGCAGACAGGTCCTTTAGCCAAGCTTGGTAAATATCATGACTCTTATTTCTACCATAAAGTTTCCACTTTGTAAAATGAAATTTCACAACAGGAGCTTGTGACTAGTTTGGGGACCCAAATTTCACTCCTTCCAAAAAGTCACATTTTTGGTGGACACCAGTGACCTCAGCTACTACGTCATGCTAAATTGTTTTGTGAACATTTTTTTTCAAAACGAAGTATAATTTAATAAAATTACATACATGATTTATAAAAAAGTGTTGTTTTTTTTTAAAATAAATAAGCACATTTTAAAACAAAGCAATAAAGTAATATAATGATAATTTGTCCAGCACTTCTTACTTGTTTAATGTTTTGTGAACATATTTTTTCAAAATCAATGTATGTCATTTTTTTTCAAATCAATGTAATTTAATACCTATTTTGAAATAAAACAAAAAGAACAAATTACTTACATTTAACAGGTGTTTTTGATTTAAAACAATGTTAAGGAACGATATAATTTAATAAAATAAGAAACAACTCAATTTAAATTAATCAACACTTTATTTCTACAATAATTTTGAGGGAAACCAAGTAAGAAGCACCGGATAGATTATCATTAGATTACTTTATTATTGTTTTGTTTTAAACTGTGTGTATTTATTAAAAAAGAAAAACACTTTTTTCAAATCAATGTATGTCATTTTATAAAATTATACTTCGTTTTGAAAAGAAATGTTCACAAAACAAATCAGAAGTGTCCAAATTGTTTTGTTTTGATATTCCATGTGTTTTATATTCAAATTATTCAGCTTGATGTAGTAGCTGAGGTCAGTAGTGAAATTTTGGTCCCAAATGAGTCACAAGACCCCCACAATATTTTAACTGATTCATCTTCAGATGGTAAACACATTAAGACTATTAAATCCTTCAAAGCCATGTTTATCAGTCAAGTATAAATCATTCTTATTTCCACTGTTTTTGTAATATTATATTTAGTGTATTTATATTTATAAGAGGCTTTTGGAAAGCTTAGTAACCAAGTTAGTGAGAGAATGAAAGCAGTAAAGATGACAATTATTTCTACACATTTAATAAGACAAGAAAAAAAAAGCTGTTCTATTATTATACTTACAACGACTAGCTGCCAAATTTGGATGTGATCCATTATCCATAAAGAACTGAACCAGCTGCAGAGATCCGACAAAAGAAGCACAAATGAGGGGGTGACTATATTCACATAATGACAGATTCATATTAGTTCCTGCTTGTGTGAGGAGGATAATCATTGACTGGATATTGTCATCAATGATCGGCATTGAACCTGGCGCTCGGGGTACAATAATATTCTCCAGAAGGCAGTTAGTCAGCGCTGTGCGTCCACCTCTATCCAAGCTGTTGGGGTCAGCCCCAGCTTGAAGAAGAACCTCCACAACATCTGGATCTTTGGCCAGAACAGCTAGCTATAAATTAAGAAGAGAAAAAAGGAATATGAAATATTAGAAACAAGTTTTTCCTGTGACACATTCAAGACTTTTAGCATTGAACACATCTTCATTGAGCTAAAAAGTAAAATACTAAGTAAACAGATGTCAGGAAAATCATTCGTACCTGCACACAAAAAAGTTTAGTAGTTTATAAATTTACATGTCTGTGTGATTCCAGGTACGTAGGTCGCACATTCCCAGAGACTGGATAGCAGGATAAAACAATGTACCATCCAGCATTCGCCAAAAAGAACAACCATAAAAAGAGAAGATCCACCTCGCACCTGTAAAGCTAAAATAGTTCAACAGCCATGGGCCAACACCTACTGGACAACCTAGAATGTGCAGAAGCTTATAACGAGGATTGCTTCAGAATTATCAGTGTAGCAAGATCTTCTTTCCACCTTGGTGTCTTGCAGTCTATCTGCATTAAAGACAGAAAGAATTTGTATTTTCGCAAAAACTATGTAACTGACTTTCGAGCACGTTTCAGAACAACATTCTAAAACATCATGATTTAAGACAATGTTGTGACATGATTTCAAATCTCCTAAATGATATTTTTTTTCAAATCTGGATCACATCTGACATTCTCCTTTGATAAGACGAAAAAAGCTTTTCAGGAATTATTTTGTCTAGTGTCATGAATATATATATATGCTGTAAATATATATGAGTATTTGTAGTTGTTTCTGTCTACTACGTATCTGCTAATCACATGCATTTTGAAAAGGATTCTGTGCTGCATTTTGAAGATAAAAGTTTCTGCTCATATTGTATTGGCATGGAATGCTAATTTTGCAATCCATTGATTGTGTACCACCACCCCTAGACCTCCACCATCCACTCCACACTCCTCGACCACCCCCACGTTGTATTCAAAGATTGATGGACGAAGTCTGGGCGCTGGATTCGAAGCGTCAACGAAACCCGAAAACTTAAACATATCTCTTGTGTACTTGTAAAATCTAGCGTAACCATAATATCACAATTGTTATTATCTTTGGCTGTTCCTGTAATACTAACATTGGATACATTGGACTCTTTGTAAATTACTAGTCTATAACCTATCACTTTGCTGACACGTATCATAAGTGTACAAATAAAAAATGTATGACAAATGTAGGTGACAAATTGCCAAAACTACGATATTGTTTATGGGGTAATTCAAGAAGAGTTCAGCCCTAACCTAGCAATACTTTAATGACATCATTCAAATGATCATTGTCTTTAATATGATTAATATATAATAATATATATGTGTAACACTTTTTATTAAATTTGACTAGTTTTTACCTTCATC
>VCCN01005666.1:1005905-1031938 GCA_006491835.1 Architeuthis dux | reverse complement strand
TTTTAATGTAGGGATGTATTAATATTAATTTAAACATAAAAATTTTCAAGTTGAAAAAAATATGTTAAATTATCACAATTTGAAATAAAGGCAATACAGTTCTTGGTGAAAAGAATTACTCAAAGATAGAACCAAAATTAGATCTAAAATTTTTTTAAAAGCAACTGATAAAGCCATCAGTTCAATGGTATGACACTAGATAAGTGTAAGAATGACTGTCATTGCCACGATGATAGAACAATTGATGACAGCATAAAATGGTGTTTTTCTTCATAAGTCTGTTAGTTCAAGAAATACAAAAATTGATAGGGTGATAGCAAATAACATTTTCCTATTTTCTCTTTCATTTTTTATAACGAATAAAACTATTTTTAGATACATATTCTTTTTTATCTTCAAGGTGTATAGCAGACTAGATTACAAAAAATATAGCTTCATAAAAATTATAAAATTCAATAAAAATAAAAGTCGTTGAATGAGGCTTTCACGTAAAACCCTTTTATACAGCAACTGTAAAATAGTTTTAAAAACATTTCTGCAATATGTATGTTTATTTGTGATAAATTTGATTATTTCTGTAGTATCCCAAATCCTTTCACTATGACTAAAATTTGTAAAAGCAAAAGAGATACAAATCCTTCTATCAAACATATACAAACTATTGCATATTCCATTAAAACTGAAAGATATGTTTGAAATTTTATAACTTTTTCCCACTCAAAATGCATAACACTTACTCTAATGCAGGGATTATTCATCTTACTTTCAAATGATACCAACTTGGTTAAAAAGGATAAAATATTCGAATGAAAATTGTTTTTAACTTAGAGTAAGTTAGTACTATATGCTCAAAAAATGTTTTCATGGCTTACACACACATCACATATATATTGCATAATCTTGACTAATTTTGATTAAAATGTTATTTTAATTTTATATTAACATTAGATTCTGTTAGCATAAAAAGCAAGAGACTGAAAATTGTTAAATGATATTGAATTGAAAATTACATTCAACAGATTAACAAAAAAGAAAATTTATTTTCAAAAACTCAGAAGGGAGATAACTCGAAATTTTGACTGAAAAAATGGACAAATAAAGAAATCGTAAAAGTATAAAGGTCCCCGACAGAAAACGGTTGAAATAGAGAGAAGGGGGGGATTAGTTGTTTATTAGGACCGTTAACTCCGAGATAGCCGATCATTTTTATTCAAACCATAGAATTCTTAAAAAACGTTATATATTTTCAGTAATTAGGTGCCCAAGAACCTGCATAACAATTTTAATTCTAATCGGTTCAGCAGTTTCAAAGTTCAATACTTGTTGCATGTTGACATATGGTTATTTGCATATAAAATGTAAACAAACAATCAGATCGACCGTAACTCACCATTTTTCAATTCCTGGAGTTTTGTCAACATTATAGCTAAAGATTTGAAAAACTTTCCCAATTGTAAACAAAAACAACGTTTTTGCTTATAAAATGTAAACAAACAATCGGATCAGCCATAATTCACCACTCTCTGGATAGAATCTCCCCACAAGCCTACATACAAAATTTCTTTGAAATATATTACGGAATAACGAAGTTATCCAATTGAGAAAAAGACACGACGACGACAGACATCCGTAGCGAATGATAGTCCCCGGCTTTTTTCCCCCCGCCGGGGACAAAAACTGCGATTAAAAGATTAATGAAGAATAAGGGTATTTAGATTTTATCCGTTAATTTGGAAATCGTTTTTAATTTGTTACTAAAAATATAACATACTACACGACATTTGTGAGATTTTCGTTTAAAATGCCTGAAAATTAAACAAAAACACACAAAAATGTAAATGCACATCGATTGTTAACTGAATACATTTTGAATAAAGATAAAATTCGATATTCTTTTTTTTTATTTAATCTAGTAAAGTTGGCGAATTTGTTAATTCACTGACAGATGTTTGAATTGTTTCAATTTTTAAGCTTATTTTGAATTTCTTGAATTTAAAATAATCTGAAAATGGATAAAATAGGAGAACAGTAAACAGCGGGATATTAGTTTTGATCTTACATACGTGCAACGCTGTTTTTTCTGACTTGTTTTCGACACGGTTGATATCGGCTCCAGCTTCAAGCAAACAATTGACAATCAAAGAACGCGGTAATTCCGGAGAGGGCAGTGTACAGGCGACCATTAAGGGCGTGATTCCGCTAATGGATTCACTATTTATATTGATGCCCTCAGTCTGCAGTAGCAATTGAATTGACTCAAGGCATGGCACCTGGACAGCACAGTGTAACGGTGTATTACCCTTTTGGTCAGCGATCTTCACCAAACCGGGTTCTTCTTCTAGCAGGTATTTAGACAAGTCGATATATCCCGATGCGATGCTATACATCAAAGAGGTATGTCCCCAGCGGTCTGGAGCTTCGAGTGACCCACCGTATTCAACAAGAATCTTTAAGCATTCCAAATTCCCCTTTTGACAAGCAATGTGAACCATAGATTTAGTCGGAATGTTGTTCATATCATAGCAATATGTGTCCGGCTCTGCACCAGTCCGTAGCAGCTCCCGCAGTGCCGTGGGGTCATCGTCCTCAATTGCCAAAAACAAAGCCAGATCTTGATCCATAGTGTTTGTTAATTGACAGGCGAAGTTAAAACGAAAGAATCTCCCGAATCGAAAACAATGTTTTACGTTTTAGTTGCCAGTGGTTGCAAATGGCATTTGGAGTGGGTGACAAAATATTTTCGCGAATATAAAGGCAAGAAGAGTTTCGAAAATAAAACAGACACCTATGAATTATTTTCTTAAAGGCAAAATTGAATCTTCAAGTACCAAGAATGTAAAGAAGAGAGTTGTCATATGGAAGGCAGGCCAAGAGTAATTGCGTTAATAAAAAAAACAAAGCTGATTAAAAAAAAGCTGTTTAATATTGTTTTAAAAAGATGTCTCTTTCCACCGAATTAAGTGTACTTCGTAGACTTCTAAGACATGGGGATTTTTGGCAAGCATTTCAACAAATTTTCTTTTAGAAAGTTTTCGAAATTTTGGTTTTTTTTCTCTCTAAAATATTGCTCCACAACGTAGGTACCGTTTTCACATCAACGTAAGACCCACTCGCAGCCTAAAATCCAATCTTCATTTTTGCTCCTCTCTCTATCTCTCTCTTGAATCTCCCATCTGTTTTTCTTTCTTTCTTCCCTTCCGATGCTTCTCGAAATAGAATGTCGGTACTGACATTACAAATATTTACTACGCATATCGGTTGCCGACCTAAATTCTGCGTATTTCGGTGCTACCTATCATTGCTTATTGTTATAAGTCTATAATGCTTACAAGTATTTATACTGATACCTTTTTTACGCAGAATGAAAAGATGAACTACAAAAAGAAAAACTTGATCAGATTTATTAAGGTACACGGATAATATTTAATATTTATGCCTAGATTTTTGTTATTGCACTTAAGACGAAATGTCAGAAACTGGGCTTTATTTAACCGCAATTTGAAGCCAATATTTGCCTTTGGGGTTTGTTATCACACCTTAATTAAACGTCGTTGAGATTTTCAAACTTTGTGACCTTCACTCAAATTCTAATCTACCACTAATCCGGAGGCAAAATACAGAACATAGTTGTTTACAAATAACCAGTGGCGGCGCTTCGTCCGACTGCGGTCGGCTGTAAATGGTTTTAAGATTATCTTTTAGATTATTCTTTTAGGTTTTTCAGGATTCTTCAGATATATTGCGCACCAGAGCCCCCCCCCCCTCTGAAATAACGCGAAATTCGTTCAGTTTAATAAATAATGACAAAACACTAATTCTTTTATTTGAAACAATCAATGATGAACATCTCCTTTTAGAACTTGTTACTTTTGGCAACTTTGCAATATTTCTTCTTTTTCTTTTTATTAATACAGCAATGGCTGAAAGCAGTGAGGATAATGAGAAGAAAGTGTCTGAATTCTGACTGTGAGCTTTTAATTCTGATCGCATGCCAACTGTGTTACCATGGTTATAGAACTCCGTGTTTATAATATGAACCTTGGTCACGACTTTAGGAAATTCAAAGCAAGGAAGTAAAAACAGGATAGGCAATGGGCAAATCTTTCAACATTCACGAAATTTCTAATAAAATGGCCAGGACAGTGCCCGTTCCAAAGGTGCATGCTTGGAAAGGGTCGGACTTTATGCTGTGTGGATCAGCCTGCCATATTTGCCATGTAGTCGTACGAAACTACGGCTTCGAAGTATTTCGGTTACTTCTCTCCAGTGTTGCCAAATTTAGGTATTTTAAATCTAAGTTTAGATAATTCTAAAGAGCCGAAGTCAAGGGAGAAGAGAGCATTTATAAAACTATGAAGAAACATCTATAATCTGCAATTTTGTATTTATTTTTTATTAGATTTCACGAGAACCGCTGACCCAAAAAAACCTCAAACTCGACACTGCACTGCCTTGTGTGCTGACTAATATATCTTGGCGATTGTCAACTTCGTACAATGGCTAGTTGTCAGCACACCGGTCATTGCAGTATCATGTTTGGAGTCGTTTGAATCAGCGGTTCTCGAGAAATCTAATGAAATTTTTTTTTAAATAGATCTTTTATCTAAAATTATAGATCTAAATATATATGTCATCAGCCTTTACGAGCGTCGATTTATTGATTTAAAATGTAAGGATGACGTAATAATTTTTGTTTTGTTTTGATTCTTGCTATTAACGACATCATAAACATAAACATAGAACAGCGCCTCATTATGTTAGGAAACCGGTGAAGAGAAGTAACCGAAATACTTCGAAGCCGTAGTTTCGTACGACGGACGGAAAATTATCTTACGCGCGTGCGTGTGTGTGTGTGTGCACCTAGATAAATCAACAACAGGGCATTGTACAAAATTGATATTCGCCTTTTTTGCACGGGCACGCCCTAGTTACTTCCAATTGAGATTAACTTACACAAATTCCAACGTATTTAGGTCTTTCCCACCGTTGATATTATCAATGATATTTCCAATATAATGTCTATCCTCCATGGAGAATGTTTGAGTCTATTTTCAGTTATAGAGAGAGATTTGCCGAGCATTGTTCGTAATCTCTCATTCTATTTCCTGTCGTGACACTGATTTTATTAAACCGAGACGACCAGTTATAAAAATGAAATTCGTGGTTCATAATTTTTTGGGGAAAAGCCGGGGTCTATCATTCGTGTCTTTTTCTCAATTGGATAACGTTGTTATTCCTTAATATATTTCAATGAATTTTTTTATATGTAGGCTTGTTGAGAAATTCTACGTGGGAGATGGTGAGTTATGGCCGATCCGATTGTTTGTTTACAATTTATAAGCAAAAACGTTGTTTTTGTTCACAATTGGGAACATTTCTCAAATCTTAGCCGATTTTGCTGAAATTTGGCTATAATGTTGACAAAACACCAAGAATTGAGTTACGGTCGATCCGATTGTTTGTTTATATTTTATATGTAAATAACCATATATCAACATGCAAAAAATATTGAACTGTGGAACTGCTGAACCGATTAGAATGAAAATTGTTATACAGGTTCTTGGGCATCTAATTACTGAAAATATATAACGTTTTTAAGAATTTTATAGTTTGAATAAAAAAAATCGAGTATCGGAGTTAACGGTCCTAATAAACAACTAATTGCCACTCTTTATTTCAATCGTTTTCTTTATACTTTTAAAAGATTTTCCTGAGTAATTGCACGGAATAACTACAATGCCCAACAAAAGGATATTATAGACAGTGGCACATTGTTCCCGTTCAAGACACAGAGTTTCCCCGACATACAAAGTCTCGGAAACTAGTGAGTCGCTTCTGTAACGAAGCCAAACCTATCTATCGAATATGTGACGTATTGTACGAAATTGTCTGATGGTGAATTATGAGAAAAATCTATACCAAAAATTAATTCCCGAAATTCTCCAGATTGTGTTATTTTTTCTCAATTTAGCAATACAACTTATGGTATAGATGGTAAGAACATCTCTCTCTGTCTCTCTGTCTGTCTCTCTCTGTCTCTCTCTCTGTGTGCAAGAGGAAATCTTGAAGTGATCTATCTCCAATTCCGGTCTGTTAGGGTCGGTTCCATCTGCTAAACACATGTCGTCTGTATGCCTTCTTATAGTTGAACATTCTCAAGTAAGAACATAATTCATTTACTTTAAACGTTAAATATAGCGTTCATTCCAATGTTCCAATCTTGTTTAAAGAATAAACACATTAATTGTGGCAAAAACCAGGTGTTCTAGTTACTATTTAGAGGGAATTCATTACTTGCAATAGGAATGAAGTGACTCGTCTCAATAGGTTTTTTTACCTTGTAAATTGATCTTAACGAATGTCTTCATTACTTTTATTACAAACATTCCGAGCCAAACGTTTTGGTAGTCTTCGCTGCTCAGGTGTTCACACAATGCATAGCGAATTTGTGTCTATTGGCAAATACATCTACTTGGCTTTCTGTTGCAACTTGAACACATACATTGTTTCCATGTTCGATTTCCATTTCTCATATTAGATATATCATTCTCATATCCTTAGTCATCGCCTTCTGATTCCTCCCTATTCAGTGTGATAAAAAGGAAAGAAAAGTATTGACTTGTAGTTCAGAAAAAACGTGTTTATTTCATAGACCATTGGCAATGAGCTTGATCTCCTTTGTGTACTTCTGAAGTGTAGCCTTGTACAGAACTGAACTTACGTCTTGATATAGCCAGTGGCGTACCTAGGGTTGGTGTCACCCAGGCCGGTAACTCATGGTGTCAACCCCCCCCCCCCCAACGAACTTGCTCTCTTCCCCGGATATCTAGAATTTTGGTGATCTTTTTGTACTACAGGTATACGTACCTCAGAAGATACGCATAAAATCTGAGGGGAATTATTTTTTTAATGTACGCACTTTTTCTTCAATACATACATCAAAAGATACACGGACATATTCACCCAATATATATATGATCTCCTTCATAAATTATGTCTACAATCCATAGACATTGGCCTATAAAGTATACTTGAAATTTCCTTGTAGAATGCTGAAATATCTATAAATTAATTTAAAATAAAATAAAATAAAGTGTATTTTTGAATTCCTCATGTCTGAAAACCATGATTTAGCATTTTAAAGTATTCAGATATGTCAATTGGGAGACGAGATATGAAATTCTGTTTTTTTTTTTTTGGTGTGTGCTGGCGGCCATTTTGTTTTATGCAATTGAGGTAGTTCATCCCAACTTTCTTTTTGGCAAATCTTTTTTCTGAAAGAGGACATCCTAAGGAACATTTCGGTACCCTATTCATGGGATCCTGGGGGTGGGGTAGGCCTTGCTGTCCCCCGGACTACACCTTTTACATTTGTGCTTATAACACAATTTCCCCAAAGGTTCATGTCTTGGGTTTTTTCCTGTTATTCTACATAAAATCACACTTCGTTTCGTACCAAATTTGTTAATGGTATATTTACTTCCAGGTTTGACCATTTTTGGTGAAATGCGACTGGACTATACTGTGATGTTTCATTAGAAAAAACAATTACAAAGAAACTATATGAAATTCTTTTAGGCAATCATCTTGGTCTCACCCCTCTGATGGTGTCACCCGCCCCCCATCAGTACGCTAGTGAATGTAGGTAAATAATAAAAGAAAATGTGTGCAGCTTTTGTATACAGAGTGGGAAGAACAGCCGCACCAAGGTTTTATGATGTCACTACCTCTTATGTAACTCACATACTAACATGGTTAGCAAAAGGGGTAGATGGATCTGTCTCGATGTCACTCTTGCATTCCAAATGAGACAGGGAGCGGTTTGACGCCCAATTTGACGTCCTTCCGGCAGCTCCTGCAGCCACGCTGATGCCAGACGTATCGCTCTCTGTGGAATTCTGACAATGACTGGGCATCCCAGGATCTCCACATGCTTCGCACAGGCAGTTCCCTGGAGGGGGACACTCCAGTGTCGTTCTATTGTCTGTAGAGACAAAATGGAGGCCATTCACTCATTTATTCATTCCAAATGAGACAAGATTAATTCAATGAATCTATTTGCTTGTCTCATTTAAAAGCCGGTATGCACTGTATTTTGTCTGGGAGTTTTGTATCCTGTAATTCTTTTCTTTCCCCCCTCCTTTCAAAAGAGTCTTGGTCCAGCAATGTTAAGCGTTCTATCATCGTAAGACACTTGGCAGATTTACGGCATGTTATACGATTACAAATAGATTCTCTCGTGGAATGATTCACACAGAAAGATATGTTTTGTTGGAATTGTTCCCATATCCGAGTGTGGGAACTTCTTGGTTTTACGGAAAAAGCTTTTGCTTTTTACAAAAGAAAGCGAAAAGACTGATAAGAATGATATGAAGGAGACTTGGGTTCGAACAGGTAAACAACTATTATCAATAATACAAACCAGAGGCTGGCCAAGAAAGTAAAACGAATCTCTGAGACTCCGAGATCCAGGCCGTCCACTCGATCCGAGCAAGAAGATTGGCTCTGATATTTGTAAACAAGAGAGAAAGAAAAAAATGTCTGCCCGATCATGGACGTGGCCGTGCCAGCAGACTACTGGGTGAAGATAAAAGAAAACGAAAAAGTAGAAAGATACCAGGACCTCGCTCTGGAGCTTTTGAAGCTGCGGAACATGCGTATTTGGAACCGTGCCAGGAACTGAAAATATGAGGAAGGATTGAGACTCTTCGGACTGTGGACACGCCGGCATCTGCGAGAATAACGAGGAACGCGCTGAAGATAGAAGGAACCAATCAAATGAGATTGTCGTTTTAAGGTCGAGTTATGAAGAATGGATTAAATCCAAAGAAAATAGGAACCACTTGAGAGAAGGTTTGAGATTTTCTAAAGATGTTTGCGAAAATACTCAAATAGACTGACCGTTGCAAGGTTGGGGGAAAGACCAACTTTCTCAAACCAAAATGATGAAACAAAGAACGCAAGAAAATCTTTACCCATGACACTAACATTTGTAGTCAATGAAAAGAAAGAAAAGCCACGTGATCTTTATATAATCGCGGCGCTAGGTCAGACTACACCCCCTGCAAATTGTTAAATTTGCGCCCCTCACAGTAAGGGTAAAAATAAGAAAGCGACTTAGCTACCATACCAGCGTTGGATGCCCAATCCCGGAATGCTCCTACGTCACACCAGACTTGGGCCCAGCTATTGTAGCCTCCTTGATAACGGCGGGTTACGGAACATTCATAGCAGGCGATTTCATATCCAAAATAATAGCCATGTCTATTTCCTAGCCACTTTTCATAGCCGAAACGATTCATAGCAGGATAAAAATCAGTTTCATCTGATGTCACTAATCTATGAAACTTATACGTGACCAACGTCTTAAGTAAAAGTAAATAATCTATTTTTTACAATCTTATTCAAAGATTTTGAGAGCAATAAGTAAAAAATATATATATATAAAATAAAGTTGTGTAATAATTATCACTGAAAAAAATTTCAATACCATACGATTCGATTCGAAAAAAACCCACATAGATAAACATATTGGTCACGTATAAGTTTCATAGATTAGCGACATAAGATGAAACTGATTTTTATCTTGCTAGGAGCTGCAGGAGTTGCCGAGAGGACGTCGATCGTTTCGGCTATGAAAAGTGGCTAGGAAATAGACATGGCTATTATTTTGGCTATGAATTCGCCAAGATTGACAAAGTCAAGAGAGGCCTAGTTTCTCTAGCGCTGGTACGAGCGAGGACTGGGTATATTTTACAAGTTGATGGTCCGAATATGTAGATGCTACGAAGATAACGGGTCGTGACAAAGTTATTCAACTATTGGGGTGCCGTGATGCGCCACCTCGAATGGACATAACGAGATCAGTTGTCGACAGCCTTACATCCGAGGAGGAGGAGGAGGAGGAGGAGGAGGAGGCATTGACCGCAATCAAGAAGCTGGCGGTCCGAGAAGAAGTTACACTCAACAACATGCGTCAAGATCACGATGAACCAGTTCGAAGCTTTGGTGCCCGCTTTCGTAGCCAAGCTGGTGTCTGTAAAAGAAAACTCCCAATGGAGTATACACCCGGTGACGAAGACCCGGTCTCTGTTGCATGCGTCAGCTTAGTGATCCTTGCAAGTTTCAAGTCTGGTCGAGACCAGGACTTTTATTCCTACAAGTCGTTTTTATGACCATCCTCTTGGCAGGATGCAAGACGACCGAAGAGATACCTCCACCCTAATCACACGGGGTGTACTCAATCAGCTGCTGAGTGCACAGGGAAATTTGTCCTAATGAAAAGTTTTCCACACTTTTCGCTCATACCGAGAATCGAGAATCGAGAATCAAACCCAGGACCTTTTGTGTGTGAGGCAGACGTGCTAACCATTATATCATCCGAGAGGACTTGGTGTCTGTAAGTTTACGTTAAAAAGTCCAAATTGTGACTATAATGTGAATTATACGGAAGCAATTCTTCGTGATGTACTAACCACTGAACCAGAGGCATTGCAGACTCAGAGATACAATTTGACCCGTTTGGAGCAAGGAATCAGGAAATGTCCTTAGAAGAAACTTTCCAGTTTGTCGAAGCTAAGGAGTCTGAGAAGCGGCCAGCATCACGTTTATTAGACTCGCAAGGAGTTGAGGATACCAAGAGTACATACAGAAAAAATAAACAGTCCAGCATAAAAGAACAAGGTGAGAGATGCTCCTATTGTGGCCGACAAGGTCATGGAAAGAGAGCACCAGTCCGTCTACGCAGGACAATGTGTCCAGCATATGGCCGCAAATGCTCCCATTGCAATCGGGTCCACCACTTGGGAGTGGTCTGTCTTTGATCATAAACCACTTCTGAAGATATTTGGCAACCGATCACTCGAAGACATTTCAAACCCTCGCCTAAGAAATTTTAAAAACATTATGTTACCGCTACCGAATAGTTCATATTCCTGGCGTTAAGCACCGTGCTGCTAATGGACTCTCTCGACACCCAATTGGTGACCCCGTCAAGATGACCCCCCCAAGATGATAAAGACACTTCCGACGCTTGCCAGTCTACGACTACTGATTCATGGATGAGTGGTAGTGAGGATTGCGTAATGTCCTCGTCTAAGTCCTCGCCGATTCTACTCGAATGTCACCTGGGACAGACTCCGTACTGCTACAACAAGCGATGATCACAGACACAGCCTCGTCGAACTAATTGAAACAGGCATACCAGAAACTTGTCTTCGACTACCGCCACCCCTAAGAGAATACTTCCAATATCATATTGACCTATACACCGTTGATGGTGTTAATCTCTATAGAAATCGCGTTGTAATACCACCATCTCTCAGACAGGCGGTATTAAATACCCTGCATGCTGCTCATCAGGGTGTCACTTCTATAACTACTAGGGCTTAAGCTTCTGTGTTCTGGCCAGGGATATCCCTGGCCATCATTGAAACAAGGGAAAGATGCAACCACTGTAATCAAATGGCCCCATCTCAGCCAAGTGCACCCCCTATGCCAGCTATTCTTCCCGAATATCCATTCCAGTCCATATGAGGACACAGCATAGTGTAACGTTATCACCTTCTTGGAGGTTGGCGACAAACGTTCAACAACAGTTGGTTGGTTTTGTCACTCCTTGTTGTGGACGGTGTCAGGGCGCACGATGCGTCCGGACTTCGGGAAGACGGAGGTTGGTCTCTGGAAAGAATTGGTCTGGAACGTAACGAAGGATCGAGACGGAGACGATTTATATTGTAAAAGAATATACTCTGTTCATTTGTAATTTTACCGAAATGTTGTCAAACACAAATATTCTTATAAAATTGAGAGAGAGAAAGAGAGAGAGGGGGGTGAGAGTGAATGTCTAGGCAGGATTTGGAGATGACCACTCAATCCGTATCTGTGGGCCACTCTCTTTTTTCTTAGCTCTGTCAGTCTTATTTATAGTGTGGTTTCTAAAGGTTAAATTAATTCCTCTTGTTTATTCTGTATATTTTGAATTTTGCTTATTTTGAAGTCACCCGTGCCCGTTTATTAAACTGATTTCTATTTTTAGCTATGTTCTGTCACTAATTAAAGTTCTTTGGCCATCAATTCGATATTTTGAGTCCTATTTTCTTCGTTTCTCCTGAGTTACCCTTTGACTTTATCAAAAGTACCACTGTTGTTTACAAAAGTGTCAAGTCGATTCTTAGTTAGTGTCAATCTGTATATTTTGAACTTTCGATATTTTCTTTTCGTTTATCTGTGTAACGAAATGCACTATGTGCTCGTTTGTACGCGGGCATACGTGACCAAAAGCCCATATCGGATTACCGAAGGCCTTTTAAAGGGGCCCTGATCTTCAAATCAGGGGAGTTTAGATCTGAAGCTGGTAGCGACGGGTCGCACAAAGAGAATCCCCTGCCCGTTAGGGGTGGTGGGAGAGAGAGCAGGTTAGAAGCAGTTAGCAGTTTTTAGAACCCGACAGGTCAGGGGCGAAGTAGCTCCCCCTTCATCCGGACGGGTGAAGGCAGAAGGAAGGAGGGAAAAGGAGGAAGAACCATTGATTTTCTTTAGTAGTAATTCAGAAAAGTGACCAACTCGTTTAGAAAACTAAATGAAACAGAATTTGATGCCTCAAAGTAACCAGCGAACTGGCCCAGAAAATAACTTATATCGACGGAAATAAAACCACAGATTTCCAATTGAAGATCATGAATTTTGTCGTCTTTTCTCTCCACCCACGTGGGAGAGCCTTTTCTCCGAAATTAATTTCCCTTCACAGAAATTTCAGCTCCCGTCAACACATCCGGAACGAAACGTCGTCATCATCATCTTCTCTCCCTCTCCCTCTCCCTCTCTCTCCCATACTCTCTCGGCGAGAAGAAGAAATACTACCGGCATTATACAACATCTATCTATCTATCTATCTATCTATTTTCATTTATGCAACCCTCGCTGTGGTACAATAGTTGATCGTTACTCCAATTGGCCAATTGTGGAACGTTCAGTAGAAGGGGGAACAGGACTGATCAACTGTCTTCCCTGATGAATTATCATCTGATGTTGGCCCAGTTTTCTGAAAAACTGCGGTGTCCACCACAGCTCGTCTTCAATAGCATTCCCACACAATGACTACAGCGCAGAGGTGGGCGAGAAAATTGTGAAACGCCTAATCCAGTGGTTCCCAACCCTTTGCGAGTCATTCCCCACTTGTGTCAATAAGATTACTAGTTTTACCCTATTCCATTTAAGTAAGTTGCAACAAAGAATAATTTCAAATAATTATTTTATTCTGCGTATAATTAGACAGCTTTATAATAAGAATTAGTTTAATATTGTAATTGTACAGCTTCTGTATTCAAAGAAAGCAAGCGAAAATAATTAGGATCACATCATAATTTCCAATGTATTACAACAACAAAATAAGAATTCTGCTATCGAAACTGATATACATATCAATGTGATCTCTGTTCTTGTTTTATGCTATTAGTGCTTTGATTTATGGGTCTATTAGTGAGGGAGCACATTTTAAATCATTCTCAACTAGGAGCTTATAGATAGAAGTGTTGAAAACCCTATCTCTAGATTAGACTTTTATTTTTACCAATAGCTTTATTCTCCCCATGGACTTCCCAAATCCCTCGTGGGGAGGGGGATTCCCCGCGATTGGGAACCACTGGCCTAATCACTGACAACACTGGACTCAATGGCGATTTGAACACTGATTCATGTCATTCGTGTCAACTACAGGAACACTCAAGACAGGGACACCAAGCTATATCCAGCAATGTGTGTATTCGGTCGACCAATACGAGACTCCATTCCTGGTCAGTACAAACCTCATTTCACTTGGCGAGATACGCAGGTTCACAGCGAAGAGGCTCTTCGTATTCGTCACATGAGAGATGCCGAACGACTATCCGAGCATACCAAACGACTTTCCCTCCCTCATTAGGTGACCCAGCCAGTATCCAGAATCAGGTTGGTCCCCACCTCCTTAAATGGGATAGGACTGGTGTTGTCATCGAAGTTAAACAATCTGACCGATATGTTGTCAAAGTACACGGTCTGGGAGGTTGTTTACGCTCCGTAACAGGACGTTTCTAGGAAATGACACAACCTTTCAGGCACCACCACCAAAGAGATCTATTATAGATGACATGCTATGTCAAAAAGTCCCCGAGGTGACGTCACCAAAAATAATTGATGAGTCATTAAAAACAAACACCCTAGTTAAAACAAAAACAGTAAACACACGAGAGAATGCCTTGTCCTCACACCCAAGGCATCGGACTTCGGCCATCAAACCCATCCCCAGTGCCCTCATCACAGCCCACAACTTTACCACCGCCGGCACCACCATCACCGATGGGGACGAACAAGAACATACCACAGTCGGGTGGTGGTCCCCCTTCCCGCAATCTGGCGAGTCCAACACCAGATCCAGCTGTGACAAATGTCAGATGATCAAATCGCAAAATACATCCGTGGGGGGGGGGATTCTTTTTAGGAAATCCCCCCCCTGAGAATTTCTAAACCTTAGCAGGTATGATCCACTCGTATGGACACAAGATTATCAGATGTAACCAATATAATCGAAATGTTGCCGTATAATATACTACAACTTTTTAGTTGATATCAGTCTTTCGTGTTAATTAAACGCATGCAACATAAAAGACTTAAGGAGGGGGGTCTTTTTCTTCTTACACCGCTTTATAGTCTCGTTCTGATTTACTCTTTCATTGTATTAATGACAGTGGTTATTCGAAATAAAAGTGCTTACAAGAAATCGACCGAGTTCTTATCTAGTTACCATGACAGATTTCGTTAATAGTGAATAAGATTTCGTTAATAGTGAATAAGATTTACATAAGCAATTGAATGTTCAGCTCTTAAGACATACAACAACAAAAATCCCTTACGGTGTTATAGAAAAAAGTATCCGTAGCAAAAAAAGGCCGTCATATTCATACCTGTTAGACAACGTGTTGACATTATAATTTTAATTTAAACAAACAATATTTTACGTATTAAACGCACAATAAATTTATTAAAAATAATTTATTTGAATACAAAACAATAATTCTGTCATATTAATTGCCGTGAGATAACGTGTTGTCATTTAATTTTTGATTTAAACAAACGATATTTTACATACTAAACGCGCAATAAATTTATTTTAATACAGAACAATTTATTAACTTGCATACTAAATTTAATACGATATTCAGTCATTTTCATATGAAACTGAAAATAAATTGATTGAAATAAATTTATATGAATATTCGTATTTATTGAAACAAAATTTATATGAATATTCATATTTATTGAAACGAAATTTATATGAATATTCATATTATTGAAACAAATTTATATGAATATTCATATTTATTGAAACAAAATTTATATGAATATTCATATTTATTGAAACAAAATGCCGTCATTTTCATGGTCCAGTTTTCTTTTTAATTTCAATTTCTTTCTTTATTTTGCATTTATTTTGCATTTATTTTGCATTTATTTTTATTTATTTAAACTTTTTTTTTTCGAAAAGTTTTCTTTCAATTTCTAAAAACAAAAGAGATGTTTAAACATTGCTGTCACGTGATTTAATGTTTTAAAATTTACTACAATCGATTTGGAAAAACCAAACGTACGTTGATTGTCATTCATCAAATTCCTTATATTCCTATTTATCTTCATCACCTTAATATTTTTGTTGCTTTTTTATCACATTTTAATAATTTGTATCACATCACATTTTCGTCACATTTTCATCACATCTTTATAACAATTTATCAAGTTCAAATTCAAGATGAATCGAAATGAAATGATTAGCGTTTGTTACACTGATGAAGGCTGCAAAGATTATCTGAGAAGGAAAAAGATTGTAAGGCGTGAAATTCCTCGCTGCAACGCCTGCAACGTGGAAGTGAGAAAGATCAAGTGTGGGGGTGGAGGAAAAACCAAATGGAGATGTCCAATCCACAAAGGAAGGAAACTGTCCTTACTGAACGGAAGCATATTGGAAGGACAAGAATTGCCAATGAAAAGAATTATTCAACTTGTGATGTTATGGTCCCTAAATATTCGGCAAGTTCAAACGGCCACATTAATGAACATCAGTAATGTCATAACCCCTGGACGACAGGAGTTGGCTTGTGCTATTTTTAGTAGCACTTCCTGATTGTCTAGACAGTTGACCTTGGCGTCAACCTCAGCGTCTCGGATTTGCCGCGCTTTTAGGTAAAATCACCAGTAGAGTTTCAACTCATGGACAAGTCTAGTTGCATCTATTTGGCATCTCCTAAATCAAGCATGTCTAAAGATCAGCTAAATCTTCTAAATGCTAACCACACTCTATTCTATTTTTCCTCCCTATTGTCTCAACTACTAACCAGTACTAAAGCCACTAACTAATGCTAATAATTAAGAAGAAATAGATGAACTGAAAAAACGGACTGATCAACAAAAGCTAGGTTGTCTTTTCTATATCTTGTTTGACTTCGTCACTTCCTCCGAAGCCCTAGCCATCACAAGTAACATTACTATTACAAATTGGTTCCTCAAATTAAGAAAGGTTTGCACCTGGAAACTGCAACAGAACCGCATCAAAGTAGGAGGACCCGGCGTCATTGTAAAGATTGACGAAAGCGTCATGGCTAAGAGGAAATACAACAGAAGACGTCATATACAATGCCGATGTGTTTGGGGGGCGGGTTGATACAACAACCCTAATGGGTTTCATGGAATTTGTTCAAGACGGGAGCGAACAAACTCTATTGCGATCGATCCAAAAATATATTCTGCCAGGAACCATCATACACTCGGAATGCTGGAAAGGGTATAGAAGAATTCGCCAAATTCCAATAGTTCCGAGGTTTACGCACCAAATGGTTGATCATAGCCGGAACTTCGTGGACCCTACCACAGGCGCCCACACAAATGCAGTGAAGGCTATGTAGAAGAACTGTAAGAGGAAATTTAAAAGTATGGCTAGGGGTGCATTCCAGTATGCTCAACTCTTACATTGACGAATTTCTCTGGCGACAGAGATATGGCGACGATGCCTTTTAGAACATAATGGCACAGATAGCCATAACAGGATCAATCAGAATTACGTTGTAAAGCAATCGACGAATTGTTTTAAGAAAGCGGGGTACAGACTTAAAAAGAAAGAAATAGTAAATTCACCTACCTGCAAAACAGTCCTCTTATATCTGTAATCAGCCACTTCCAAGTCTGACCCCGTATCTATAAGAGTCTGAATACACTTCAGATGATCTGATCGTTTCTCAGAATGGCCGGCTCCTCTTTTACAAGCCTCCATTAAAGGTGTGTGCCCAATGCGCGATGTACGCAGGTGGACATCAGCTCCGTAAGAAAGCAATAGTCTGACCATTTCGTCGCTGCCTTCCTCTGCGGCTGAGTGAAGAGCAGTCATAGACTTCATGTCGGCTTCATTGACGTGTTCTGGATCGTTTTCCAGAAGTAGTTGCATGAAAACCAGATCATGACCCGCGACGCTATATATCAGGGGTGTCATTCCCCACTTGTCACGTAGTCGAGGAGACGCTCCATATTCTAACAGAAGTCGCGCACACTCAGGCCGATCCTTCTCGCAAGCCATGTGTAGCAATGATTTAGTGAAGAGATGGCCTCCATATTCCACACCGTAGGCTTCCGGATCATGTCCATCCTTCAGGAGTTCTCGTAGGTTAATTAGATCATTGTTTTCAATGGCTGTATACAAAAGAAAACTACCCTCGTCGGATGTCATCTTGTTTGTTTGTTTTTCGGATTCTCAAATTTTCAAACAGTTTATTTTATAAATATAAACTTTTAAACATGAATTATGATTTCGTTATAAAATGGAGACTTCACTATAAAAGATTGTTTAAAAGCAGATTGAAATGTTTCATCACTTATGGTCATTGAACAAATAACTTTAATATTTTGACACCGGTCAAACATTTACAGAGGATAAAAACTCCATTTGTTGTTGTTGTTGTTGTTGTTGTTGTTGTTTTATTATAACAAATAGGTTGATCATTTCAAACAATCAACAAATCCTTTTCTTTTACAGTTTCGTCTTCCATATCTCTTCAGATTTTTCCAGATTCCACAGACGCATAATTTACATACCAGGATGGTTGCCAGCTCAGATTCAGTGGTTGCTTAACTGTTGACCTTCAATAAATAAGGCCCTGTATTTTCGGTCTTCTATTAGGGATTCAATGCAAGAACCTTGAGCAGACAGCGGGGTTTGTTGAGCCATATAATAAACAACTGTTGTTAAAAAAATATATAAAAAAAGATATATGCCAGTATTCGCGTTATAGTATTAATTAAAAAGGATGAATATATATAAGCATAAATAATCAAACAAAAGCAGAGAATCTCTGTGATGAGAATAGGCAGTACATTGCTGATATCAGCGCATAGCGATGCTTCTACGAAGACGCTTTCAGCTTTAAAAATTTGGCAGACGCAGAGCAGGTAACCCGATCGCCTGCCTGCTATTCGTCTTACTTCAATGAAGCTCTTTCGTAGAAAAGGCCCGGAACAAGTATACTATTGATCAAATGGATCTGATTTAAACGCCAGTGTGCTAAACAAATTCATTATCTTTTAAATATGTTCAAATATATAAAATACAGACCACAAGTAATTCCTGCTAATGGTATTTATTGCCTTTCTTCTTGTCTGTTAAAAAGAAACTAAACTTCACCCGTAAAATGCTATACCGATAGCAAAAGAATGGTAAAACATACTCACTAAAAGTTCATTTATCTGTGTTACATACCTTACAGGTCCCCAAAGAAATAATTGGCTCGTCTTGTCTATCGTATCTACGTCGCAGCAGTTCTGTTAGCCAACGACTTTAAATAACTTTCTCACTTCTTACTTATTGCCTAAAGCATCACCCGAGTTTAACAAATCGTATATAAATATTGGTTTGTTGACGGGTATAGAGCAGGCTATTTAGCCCAGATTGAAATCAACGTCTCTATTTCTAGATGGTTTTATGATAACGTATCTTATTACGACGCACATAAATCATTCAACATCTGAGCCAGCTCTACAAATGAGTACATGACGTTATGTAAACAGGTGGTTCTATGGCGAACGACCCCAGGCTGTGAACTTGATGTTTAATATATAGGCGGCGCGTCAGACCCGAAGATCCCACAGCTCCGGGGGGAGCTCTGGGGTCGCAATAAATCCGAGGAACCTTGAAACATCTTTTTAAATAATCTAAAAAAAAAAATCTTTGAAAATAATCTAAATAAATCTAAACAATAATCTAAAAAAACATTTGCAGAAGAGGCGCAGTCGGACCGAATACTAACCAATCAACGCGTATTAGCAAGTTGTATGTTTAAATACAAAATACAATTTTCCCTAGTCATCGTCATGTGTGGGAGACCAAGATAGAAGGTTTAGAGGCATCAAGTATCCTCCTCTTAACTCTTTATAGGTCAACCCTAAAAATATTTTAGATATCAAAACAACCCTTTTGTATGTTAAACTAGGCCTAATTACAAGATATTTTTTTTGTTTAAGGGGGCAAAACCCCCTCTGATCAAGTGATCATATATGGTGCCTCCCCCAAAAAGTGACCAAAAATGGAAAATATTTTTTAAAAATTAAAAATTAAAGTAAAAAGTTAGATAGAACATAGAATTAAAGAATACAATTTAATAACATAAACAAATACAAAAAATTGATATTGACCAAAAGAATAACACCTCCGGGTTGATTTTAGAATGTTATTGCTTGGGCCAAAAATAGGCTAATTTAATGAGGTGTGGTATGCCTCAAAACAGTTTCTGTCTTTGTTCAAGCACAAGTGTACTTTGCAAAACTTGCAGACTACATTGGTTCGGATTATGTTGTCTTTGTGGCTACAATATTTGCATGTGGCTGACGGGTCCTCAGGTGATCATATATAGTCACTTGCCCCATAAAGGGTTAAACCAAATTAGACAAACTCATTATCACAAATTAACCGAGTAGTACTGAAAATCTGATTTCGAAGATGTCATAAGTCCTTCTTTTAACAATTAGTCAAATATGTTTAATGAGCAATGCCATCATGAAAACAAAGTCTCTTCTATGTTCTGCATCTGGTGGCCAGGAAAATGCTCACATGAAAGAAGCCCACATGAAAAATAGTGGTTTTCTTTCCGTGTGGGCTTTTTTCTGCGTGGGCTTTTTTCATGTGCGCATTTATGCAGAGAAAGAAACACGTGGTTCAGTAATAGGTCTTCAGGTGGCTACTTAGCAGAAATATATAGTAACGGAATAGATTAAAATTGATCAAAGTGGAGTATCTGTGCTTCGAAATCGCCATGGCCTCGAAGTTCAGAGAACCACGGCCCTTCGGGGGTCCTTGTGGCATGCTCGGGTATCTCCGGATATCTGGGAGAAGTTGCACAGGATATCTTGGTCAGCTGGTCGGGAGGCGATCACCATTAGCATGTTCGGGATTCGTCCTGAGAAGCTTTTGACCACTGACCAGCTTATCCCGGTCCTCGTGGCATTTGTCTCAGTGACAAGGATTTGGGATTCCTCCCCCTCAAATCTCTAGTTACGGGGACATGGGATCTCCCCCCCCCATTGAATTCGGCACTAAATGACCCACCAAGGGTCGATGTGCCGTTAAACAAAACAATCAATCAATCAATTAAAATTGATCACATCAACAGCCGAAATAAAAATGGCCGCTGATGCGAGAATCCAAACAATATTTCAAAGGAGTTCAATATAAGTTATCAATACAAACAACAAATACAGAAATTAAATATAATGCAACACTATTTATGTCTTCTTTCAACAGCACTTTGTTTACCGGGGGAATTTTATTGAGTTGATGCAAAAGTTTCCAGCACCTTTTGGGCAAAACCTCTTATTAATATAAATTCATGGCATCATTATTCAGTTATCAAAGTATTTTCTCTGGACTTTCTATGATCTTATGCCATCTTTCGGGCAAATTGCGCATTTCATCATAAAAGAATTATTCCAGTTTTGATTCGATGAATTCTTTGAGGAATTTTTCGATATTTTGAAATTGTTGGAACATCTGATCTGACAAAGAGTGTTGTATGAAGAGAAACAAGTGATAGCATAAAAGTGACTGATCTGGAAAATGTGCCGCACGTAGAAGAACTTCCCATTCCAGCTCCATGATCGTTTGCTGCGTTGCATTTGTAACATGAAGTCGAGCAACATGAGGTTGCCATGCAACAAAATCCCGGGTCGACCTCTTTGCCCAGAAAAAAAGGTGTTTTCTCTCCCAATACGTCATTCAAACGAGGTAATTGCTCACCGTAGCGTTGCGCTGTAACAGTTTGTTCAGGTTCCAGCAATTTATAATGAAAAATCCCCTTTGAATTCGATACACAGAGAAGAATTTTTTCCTTAGCTGATTCAGTTTAGTTTCAGGTGTTAAAGGCTGTCGTGAGTCGAGCAACGATTTTCTTCTATTTTCTTCATTTTGAATTCTCATAATAAACCCAGTTTCATCACCGGTAACCATCTTCTAAAAACATGACCATTTTTTCTATGTCAAGCAAGAATAGAAAGACAAATGTCTAAACACTCATCGATATTCGTTTCTCAAAGTTCATGGGGAACCCATTTTTCTAGATTCAGAATTTTTCTGAGGGTTTGTAAACGACGTACTACAGTTGACTGACAGCACAAGCAATAAAGAGCAGAGTAAACCTCTAAGGCACTTCTAAGATTTCCCTAACGTTATATAACAATGCACCTGTATGGTGCACCGTCAAAATACTTTTGTGTAAACTCCGGTACATGGCGAGATGTGAGGTTCATCAGATCTTCGGGTCACAGCTGAAAATGGGAAGGTTGGTCATCTCGAAAGATAGCGAGACAAAGCGAAAAATAGGTGATATAGGAATTCGATAAAAATGCGAAGACAACAAAGCGAATTACTGTTTGCTCCATCCACCCTTCGTCCTTCCCTTCATCGTCCCGTCCCCTCGTCAACTGCTGCCACTCATCTTAATAGCAGTCGCATGGTCCAAGACGTTCTACCCCAGTCAGTCAGTGGCTAACTCTCAACGGACAAGTCACCCCCAAAATTCGAAACTTTCCCATTGCCTCCTCTCAGCCGATCAACGCACGGCAAATCACCCATTTCCAAAGCTCTGCCATCTCCATGTTGACCTACATTCCGGAGAAACCTTTCTCCAACCAAAATGTATTCTGATCCGCTTTGTTGTACTACAACGCAGAAGCCTTTATCTCCCTTACCTACCTCCCTACCAGACGGCTCTGCTACAATTGTGCAAAAGATGGACCTGGGATCTTTTACACGTACCTAATACTTTGGGGGAAAGTATACGGACCTGGAAATTCGCTATTATTCTGCACCAGAGCGATGGTAATACTAGAGTGATACACTTTCTTCAATTCTCTTTAGAATCTTGTAAAATTCACATGCGACTGTCGTATGGAATAAGCAAGATATACCCAAGATCGAACTTTGCATTATCAAGTCACAAATGAAAGTTATGCATTGGTAGTGTTAAATGGTACGTAGTGCAGGATATTAGACATTAAAACCAGAGGCAAAGGTTTAGGTTCCAGCAGAAAAAAAATAATATTATTGTTTCATGAATATTAGACTATTCGTTCCTTACAGGGTACCCTACTATTTTGGCCCTGTGCCAGACTAAGTTAAGCCGAATAAATATCTGTATATATTGGTTTAAACCAATTTCGGAACAAAGCCACATTGTGAGGAACGAACTCGCTAGCAATGGCTTGGGTCTTGGGAGACAAGCACGCTAACTTACATTCTACAGCAATGCTCTAGTTGTTCTATGAATATGACCGTGTGCAAATCCAACTTTGCAATGAGTGCAGTTTATATGAAATGTTTACATGTCAATTTGGTAGACACCCGGTTTAGCTGTTTGTACAAAAGCCTAGTGTACCATCCAGGCCTGGGTAGAGGGGGGGGAGTCCAGTTGGCCCGGGCCTACGGTTTTGAGGGGGGGGGGGCTACTCCAGCGGCGTACATGATTATACCCATACATAAATCATATGTATTTAGCACTGATTACAAAAGTACTTAATGAGCAGTTTGAAATGGTGGCCTACATTTCCCCCATCTGGCCTGGGCCTATTACCATCCCATCTACTTCTATAAGCAGGGCGCCTGCCCAAGGGTAATGTTTAACGTTAGTCTCGCAGACCATTCACTCGTGTTTGATTCTCACAAAGTGATATGACTAAGCTTGGTAGATATCTGTTTTTAAGGAGAGGGGGATGAGGTGACTGAACAGCCGAATAAATGGAGGAAGTGATATATGATCCAAACAGTACTAGGGCATTTGTGTTCCGGACAACTGTGTCCCGGTCATTTGCGACCCCGGACATTTGCGTCCCGGTCATTCTCGGTTAAAATTCGCTTAATGACCGGGACGCAAATGACCGGGACGCAAATGTCCGGGACGCAAATGACCGGGACGCAAATGTCCGGGACGCAAATGACCGGGATGCAGTTGTCCGGGACGCAAATGACCTGTCACCGATCCAAACTATCAGCTGCGGATTAAGCCAGTTGACCGTCCCATAGACATGGAATAGTAGCATTGGTGTAGCAAAAAGAAAAGAAAAAGAAAAAAGAAAAAAAAGAAAAAAAAAAGAAAAAACTGCGCTACCATCCAACACTAGTAGAGGTTGAAGTAAACTGTCTAAATAAAATCAACCAGCTTTACTTTAATATTCTAGTTTATTTTGGTTACTTTGACATTAAACAACAAAAGATCATTTAAGAAAACCGAGCAAGTCAACAACCATAGAATGGGGGAAATCGACTTAGAATTTCCAGTAAAATTCAATCAAAACTTGAAAAGAAAACCATGTGGTTATGCTTCACAATAGATTTTCGAGAAAAGCCAGCGTTACTCTTTTAGAAAAATATACCGTCGCCTAATAAATAGAAGAGGTGTTGTGGTGGTTCAAAGCGGAGTTGTCTTACGCGAAGGGAACTCTCCACACGGTCAGCTAGACCGCCTGCCTCTTCCTGATCCTCATGTGTGGCAGCCAATCAGGGGCCAGCAAGCCAGAACGTGACGGCCGCTAACTTTGAATCCAGCCTCTTTCTCCCAGTCTGCCGTACTGAAAAGACGTGCCGAACCACACTCTGCCCTTTTCCACCATTGGCTCTCGGACCTTGTGGTCCGGGTGCCAGACCTCAGATTTTCCTAATAAGCCCATAATTCAACCAAACTGTAAGTAAGCCATTCTACCTTAATTGCACGCACACAAATCATCATCATGAAGGACTCTTTGAGACAAAAACATTTTACTTGCACTGTCGCAAAATCACACAAAAACATATACACGGACTTTCACATTTTCACACACGCACACATAAGCAATAAACCAACATTCTACATTATTTGAATAAAGAAATGTTCGTTCCTTTCTAAGGGAATGTCTCTTTCATTTTTCATTTGTTGCTGTTGTTGTCGTTTCTTTTGTCATGACCGTACTTAAATGGAGTCATTCTTGTCATGTTTAAAAAACCTTTATTATGGAGAAATTTCACGCTTAAGCCGGCGCCCACCACCTCCTCATAGAAGCTCCGAGACCCAAACCATAGGTCGGACTTCGTTCCTCCAAAGAACCCCGGACACCGGCACCCATCCTCCATAGTGTTTCCAGCGTTTTCAAATTTACAATGTCTCGCGTATCTACACAATGGTAAGTTCATATTGACGTCTACGGCAGATGCTTATCATTAAACATATGAAGCTCAAACCTTTGTCGGTCAACTGACCAGAATCAGATATATTGATAAAGATAATCCGTTAAAATAAAGGGGAAACATTTGAATATTGTTTTTTTTTGTAATTTCATAGAAAAAGCCAATCATGAGAAATATCTCCTTTACTTTTAATATCCCTTTATGACTTTGATAAAACCTTGGTTGGTAAATACCGTATATTTTTGAATATAAGTCGATTGTGAGTATGAGAAGAGTACGGAACTGAGCATAACATTTCAGAAAATCAACTGACTCGAATATAAACCGAGTCTGTTATTTTGCCATAGCGTCGTCATGAGAGATATCTCCTTCTTACGAAATCACCGTTTTATGGCACTTGGTCGTCTGTCACCGAAGCATGAATATCTCCCATCTTCAACTCATCGGTCGTTGTTTTCAGGTCGTAAAAGTGACATTCTCATCAGTGATAACGAATCGTGCGACACATTTGCCAACATTTGCTGTGTCTCAGAAAACAAATTCTTATTATTTCTCAAACGATCCATGGATACCCAATCATTGTTTTTAGCAGCTGTGGGTTTTTACGGGACCGCGGTGCTAGCCCGATGCCCAGGACGGACTGACTTACAGAACTAAAAGGATCCAACTGCCCTGCTATTTACCCATAGCTGGGGGGGTGGATTCATGCCTTTCCTAAGGTTATTAGTGCGAAGTCCCAACCGGGTGTTGACCTCTGTTCGCCGATTCCATTAGAATTGTCATGGAATTCTTTCAACAAGAATGCTTTTTGAGATGGATAACCCTAGCAAAGATGAATCCCAAAAGATCAAAAATCACCCCAAAACAATTCTCTTCTGCTGGTTGAGATAGATATTGTTTGAGAATTTGTTTGAAATCTACAAAACCTACACGACTGAAACAATTGTACAATGAGAACTTGTTAGTGTAGTGAGTTCGATCTTAACGAAGTGCTCCTATCTTGTGACGCTGTGTCAAATTAAACTAAGCTTAGTAAATACCTGGGTGTCTCGCCATCGGGCAAGATAGTCTCGTAAACCATTAGTACTGCAGTGAGATCGACCATGGCTGAGTGCTCTACACTTGTGGACATGTGCCAGACAAAGGTGAGTAGATATCAACACTGAGGATGTGTTGATTAGTTGGAATATTACATCTCTTTTTCTGCATGACAACTGATTATTACGTAGAAAATCGGGCTCTGAATTGGTGCAGCGAGTTTAACCCTTTGCCAACATTTGCTGTTTCTCACCAGGAAAAGGTCAACATCTTATGA
>VCCN01005666.1:964417-976182 GCA_006491835.1 Architeuthis dux | reverse complement strand
TGAAAATTTAAACAGTTACTCCTTATGTCTAGAAAAAACGTTGTTTATTTTAATCTCCCCCCCCCTAATGTTTTAAGTGGGAGACCAATTTACAATGTAAGTGTATGCTAAATCGGTCCCTTAGTTCGCTTGTTTTTTTGTTGAAAATTCGGACTTTTTAGTGATCACGGCCCAACAAAGGGCAAGAGAAGTAATTTATTCATTGATCACCCTTTTTTCCAAATTTTTAATTGATCACCCCCAACACAGCAGGCTGCCAAAAGACATTGGTCATGTGACGGTTTCTATTGAGTGACTAACCAGATTGATTAAGTCACTCTGAGTTCGGTCGCTCAGTCAGCGAATGGTCTGTGTGTGTTTTTAACGAGGAAAGGCACAGCCACGTCTATTCTGCTTATCTTTCATTTCTGCACAATGTTGCCAATTTAGCGCGTTTCTTGTTTTGGAAGTGCAAAAAGCGCTAAATTAGTGCGTTTGCGCCTAAAACATTTTGGCCGTTTTTTGGCCCTTTTCTGGCTCTCTTTGACCTTTTTTAGCGTATTTTTGGTGGTCTTTGGCCATTTCCGGCTATTTTAAAGCGCTTTTTGGCAGTCAAACTAGCGCGAAAATATTTTTTGAGTTGGCAACACTGTGCCTCTATCCAGTTTGACACCAGCCATTCAGTGAAGACAATTCAATCAAATGAAACAGTTCCAATATAATCGGCAGATTTCTATAACTAGCTGAAAACCCGTTGAGCGCATTTACAAGGAAGGAGATTATGTTGAAAAATAAATATTTGTTGTATAAGATAAAAGCTTTTTTTCATTGTTAGGCTACGGACTCGTTGATTTACCTGCGTAAAATGTTATCTTCTTCGTTTCTCGAGTAATTAGACTGGCAGGGGTATATGACCAACAATATAGACATTACTTTTGCATGTAAAAACAATGATGTCCTAGAAATAATTGTTGTTGCTCGACCGCAAAGGCTATTATCAACAAAAGACCGACTCATTTTATTGTAGATATTACATTACCATACTTTGTTTTCTTTGCATACCTTAGCGCCAGTGTCCCACAAAATGACACTAAAAAACATCTCAGGATGAGATTTCAAATTTTGACTTTCAGAATCGATCCTGTCCCCTATTACAGGGGTTGACAGGTGTTCTGATCTGCCATCATAAATAACCCTTTTCTGACCACTTTAATCCTAATAATTAAATCCTATACCCATACCACCTTATCGTGATAAAGGCGCTGTTTTCAACTACTAAAGTAGTATGAATAGGTTAAGTAGTATGAATAGGTTGTTAATGTTAGCTCACTCATAAGTCCGGGAATTTTCAGTTTAAACTGGGTCTGTACTTTTTGGATATACCAAGGACTCGCCACAAGTTCCACGCAAATAGCTTCTTTCCAAGAATAGCTGCTATGTGGAATAAACTCCATTCTGAATGTTTCACCGAAAAGTATAATCTCGACCTTTTAAAATCCTATTGTTAGTGTTTTTTTAATTCTCTTATTGCTCCTCATCTTAGTGTTTCTAACTCTTACAAGTCATTTTAACTCTCTTATTGCCTTTTTAGTCTTCATTTTAAACATGCCATGTTTTAGTGTTTCAAACTTTTACAATTTCAACACCAATGGGCTGTTTTAGCATATATTTGCTGGTATCAATTATGTGACAGAGGTGGCTCCCTTTTTACTAACCCCTTGATGTGAAAAGTGGCCGAATGGTCTTGCACTAAAAGTAAAGAAAGAAATGCAACCACAACTATTTCAATGTGAACTATGTAGTTATCATTATTTTCTCATTATAAATCATTTTGACACACTTATCTGTACCAAAAATATCAAGCAAAACATAACATATGGATTAATGGTGAATATTTAGGGCCACGAAGTCAAACAATGTAAATGAAAAAGAACCTACCTTATTTTCTATGTAGAAACACAAGGTCAGAAGTCCGTTCTTTCAGTTGTCTGTCTCTTCTTTAGTATTAGTTAGAGGCCTTTAGTAGTGGTTAGTGATTGAGGGGATAGGGAGAAAGAATAGAATGGTGTTGTTAGCATTAAGAAGATTCAGTTGATCTTTTCATATGCTGATTTAGGAGACGCCGAAATAAGTGTGACTAACTTCGTTGACAAGTTGATTCTCACTTCCGAGTATTGCCTAAATACGCGGCAAATCAGGGACGCGGAGGTTGACTCCAAGGTCAACTGTCTAGACAACAGGAATAGCACAAGCTAACTCCTGTTGTCCAGAGGGTTATGACAGAAACAAAATTAATTACTCTGGCTTTCTCCTGTGTCTGTATCAGTTGAATTATTAATCTTATTTATAATTTGTTATTTATTAGTAGTGAGTGTTATATATACAATTACTACTAAATGTAGTAATATTCGATACAAAGCCAATTACGCCCCCTTGCTGTGACGTCACTGGTTTCTGCCACTTATTCAATATTAAACATATCTATGTTCGATCAACACGTGTCTGTCTTGTTCTTTACATACATATTCTTAATCCGTACCCATCTTCAATTACATAACATCACCAGCATATAATAATGAGATTGGCATTGTATATATTACTGACTTTGTTCTATGGGAGCTGAGTTATCTGCTCTTGCTTAAAATCAGTTTTTCTTCTTTTTCATTCGAGTGCATTAATGAACCTCACTTACTATGCACATTGGATAATGACTGACCGAATCATTTACACAATCATATCACCAAGTTTCGAGATTTGTTTGTCAGAAGGTTATCAGGCGTTTATTTAGATTTAACCAAGCGTCGCGTCTCAATGTAATGCAACAGATAGGTATGCTTCACAATAGCCAGAATCCTTTGCGCCAAGTAACATTTACTATTAAAAAAAACGGTACATTGAAAATAAAACGTAAAGTTCAAATTGTTTGTTCTCTTCCAAATTTTTATTTTCCGGTTTGGGTACAATTTTCCATTGTTGCCTATTCAATAATTTCGTGCACATCAAAAAGACTTACTTTAAAAAGTCTTTAAGGTACCATTTTCCCGATTCAGGAAAATTGATGCCATTCCATATTATTCTTTAAATTACCAGCAAATTACGTGGGGCATTGCATGATTAGAAGTGGTGCATTGCGCCCAGTGATAATAATAAAAAAGTAAGCTTTCTCATTCATACAAAAAGTAATAACCTTTCGTTTATTTTTTGTATGGGTTGTTTCCCTTTGATTAGTTTGTTTCGAAGAGTAGTTAAACAAATATAGAAAGAAATAAACCGACACCTCGCCGATACGAGATTTAAAATTGGCAGGGACTTATAAAATACGAGATTGCGTATATATCCATGACAAAAAAAATAGCATTGATGCGCTGAACTAGACACACATTGTGCTTTGCCTCCCGTGGAAAAGATGCCGGGTTTACTCAGAGTCCGAGAAAGTAGAAGATATTGAGACAGTAATTTCTAAAAAAAAAACATGTTATTCCATGGAGAAGGTTTAATCTTTATGTAAAAATACTTTTTTAAAAAGTAAGTGCTTCATTGAATTCAACTTCTATCTTGTACGAAGAATGATTTTATGGAAACAGACTTCGCCACGTGTTAATTCCCAGTGTTTAATTTTGTTTTTAATACCGAATTCAACTTCTACAAAGAAAGTTATAGTAATCGTGGATCTGTTATGATGTTGATTAGTTCAGGTTAATTATTATTGATCTGACTCCGTTAAATCCATAAACTAATCGCACATAAACTCTTTAAGAAATTCAAAAGAAAATTGTAGATGCCAAATGAAAATCTTCCCTTTAAGACCTGTTAGTGTGATGATGATGATGATGGCGTTCGTTGATACTGCTTGTAGTATCAGCTAACAGGTGGAGGAAAGAAAGATTGAGTTTGGCGTGCATGGCAAAAACACAGTTTGGTTCTTTCCTTTTCCTTGGTAAGACAAACTGAAAGAAAGTGATCTACAGAGTGTAAAAAGATAACAAGAAGTTTCAGATACTATAAAATGAATATGGTTTTAATGAGTAAAAATGAGTAACTACATTCAATTGAAGTTTAATATGGCTTTTTAAAGAAAGAATATATCCGTAGTAATTCTACGTAACGTAATTGATAATTTCCAAAAGTAAAAGAATTCCCTTTCAGTAATAATAAAAATTGTTCCGGAAAAGGTGTCGGAAGGTGTAAAGTTGAAAAAGTGTTCCTTTGTAAATAATGGGTAATGGTTAAAATGACACTGACAGAGCGCGTATGATCTTGGACAATTCTGACGTGAATTCAACTAGCAGATGTAATGTTCTTGTTGTGTTTATGCGCCTTCGTTGTTCTTTCTGTGGTAGCTGTGTAAGATTAGAATGCGTTTTGATTCGTAATCGTGTTTAAGCGTGTTAAGAAAGGATAAACAAAAAAGCACATGTTGATAAGAGCTATGATTGAGCTGAACTGAGCCTTCCCTGTTCCTACTTCCGATCCGCTCTTTCTGGGACCGGAAACGGAATCGGGGCTGCTGGGTGCTTGCTTAGGCATGTTTGTTTATTTAACATAACATACATATGTATAAACATTATAGCAGAGAATGGGAATTGAACCAGAATCAAATCGCGCTTGTCTTCTTATAGTAATGGGTCAGTGGAAGGTGTGAGGCCGGTCTAAATATCGTCCGAAAGAATGGCTAACGTCAAATTTCCAAGATGAAATGTAAGGTGACAAGAATACAAGGGTTTGCCAGACTTACTGTCTACAAGGGATATCAAGTTTCTAGTCAAGTACGGTTTTTTCATGTTACGAAAAGTTTGTTATCTAAAAGCAACAGCAAACAAGATAACTTTATTTCTCAGAGTAAAAATCTGGATTGTTCTAATGGAAAATTGAGTCAAGTGCTTTCCACTTGCTGACCGTAGTACGTAAATGCAAAAAAATACGTATGCGTCCGCTACAGATTCAATGAACCCTGGAAAAATGAGTTCTTATTTTTAGCGGGTCCTTCGGGAAAACCGTTGTGCATTGTTTCTGAAAATACTCTTTCACATAATAGAAGATATGATCTTTATAGACATTACAAAACACAACATAAGACAGAAATAGAAGGAAAAGTGTCTGGGTCCGAGTTACGGGAAAATATCTGATATGGAAAAATCAAAAGACAAAATATATTTGTTAAAAGAAGTGGTGAAAGTTTGGTGATGAAAGAACTGTCCAATGAAATTGCTTTGGCGTTGGCCAAAAAATGCAAACATTTCTCTGATGCAGAAGAGATTGTCAGGCCTTATCTCCAAATATTTGCAAGATGACTTGGTGATAGAAATACCGAAAGGAAAGTAGACCAAATTGCACTGTCAGAGCAAACAGTTACAAGACGCATCGAAGAATTCTCTCAAGATGTATCTCAGCAACTGAAAGACCTTATCTATGCTTGTACTTTCTTTTCTTTAGCTTTAGACATATGTGATATAACCCAGTGTAGTGGCATTGTTTGTCATAGTTATGGTTATCTAATATTTATTCTGACTCCATGATTAGAATTTGACTTAATGTCCACTAACAATAAAGTTGGGGTCATGTAATATTAGTAGAAGTAAGGTAAAGTTGTAAGTTTAACTATGATAGTCGTCCGCATGCGGAATAATGAAACTAAAGATGGCGGTATCAACAGTTGAATGGAAAACGAAAGGCTTATATAAACATAGAAATAACAAGAGAGAGATTTATTGAACTAACACATACAAAAGATAATCGAATGAGTGTTGTTAGCATTACTAAGGAAGTTTGATTGGAAAGAAAGTTATTAATACAGTTCCGTGTGTTGGGCAAATACTAAATAAGTAAATGAAAGTACAAATGTCTCTATATAGTTTTTATGTAAGTGTCTGTCGACAGAGAATAAGTTCATGTTTTCTTATTTGCCTTGTGGTGATGTGTATATCGCGTATATTGTGCGCGCAAAAGGTGAATGTGTGTGTGTGTGTGTGTGTGAGAGAGAGACAACCATCTTTACACGGTGCTTACGGAGAGATGATTTTTGAATGTCTGCCTGATTTGGCCCAGATCGCTTGCTTATATGGTAAACAGGTGGCTCAGAAAAATTACGTTGTGATTTTTTTTATATTACGCCAACGATAGGCTAATAAATTGCAGTTAAGGTCAGGTGGTATGCCTCCTACGCCCGCACGACTTTTCTAGGGGATTTTGTGGAGCGCCCTTCTTGAATGACATTGTACAGTTATGGTATTTCAAAAACTTTTTTGTTTAAAGTGTTTTTTGCAGGAAATGCCTTGAGCCTGTTTGTTGACAAATATTTTCTAGGCGTCCCGACATCAGTTAAGAAGAATTGATGGCAATTTAAGTGTCGTTGAAGAACTTCTAGGTCTTGAATCTCTACATGGAAAATCAAGAGGAACAAACATATGTGACAAATTAAAATCATGCCTAGAAAATCTACAAGTAGATTACATTAAACTCATCAGTGTTTGTACTGATGAAACCCCCGTTGATGATCGATAACACCGTTGGGGCTACAACTTCACTTGAAAACCTTTTAGATCGTCCTCTCTTAAAATATCACTGTGTTGTAGGAGTGGTTACCAATTTGTAGAGTTGGGGTTTCTACAGGGTTGTAATTTGTAAGGATGACAAGATGTTAAAGAAGGGAGAAGTTAATTGAGTTGCAAGAGAATGTAGATCGTTTCTCCATTCGAAATTAGCGGTAAAAAGGTACTAGCGAGAATGGCCTGTCATGGCGGACTGTGGTCGCAGCAGCCGTAGTAATAGTAGTTGGTGTCCTGTCGGTCAGGGAGGAAGGAGGTCACGTGGTCAAAAAGAGGAGGAAGGAAATCGGCCATATTGGGTTTTTTGGCGGTCAATTTGAACAAAGGAAATCAAAGGAATCAAAACAAAAGGCGTCAGATTAAAATGAAAAAGGTTATATTTAATAAAACATTGCAATGAAAAAGGTACACTTAAAAAAGGATACATATATATGCAAAAGGAGTTAGAGTGAGAGGGTCTTTTGTGATGAAGAGTTATGGTAAAATGGGGTTTTCTGCCTTTAGCCGGTTTTCGTGTTTCGAAATAGATTTTGTGAGAATGCAGTGTTTAATTATGTGAAGTAAATCCTTAAGTGATAAGCGCGCCTATGGATGCGTGCTCTCGGCAAAAGAAATTGGTTAAGAGAAAAGAAGGCTTTTGACAGAAAGAAGAAGATGTCAGGCATGTAGGAAAGATAGTTTCTAACCAGGAAGACATTTTAAGGAGTTGCTAAGCTAAACCTGATGTTAGCAGAAACTAGTCATCGATGGTCATTGTTAATTCTCGAAAGGGCCTATATTTGAGGCATTTATTCCTAGTTGGGGCGAAAAGGAATGTAGACAGAATGACCAAAGATTTGAAGTGAGAAGAGACGGCATTTGAAGAAATGTTCGTAGTTAAAAGTGGGCCATAGGCGGCCCAAACGTTAAGTGGAAAAAGGAAGAGATATTTTACGTGCCGGAAGAAATAGACACGGGCGAATGAAGCACTGCTGGGGACAGGCTAAAAAGGCAGGGAGTATCGTAAAACTAAGGTTTTTATAGTCGTGCTGACGTCATGAAAAAAGGAAGCTAATACTTAGTTTCGTACTTCATAGGGTTCAGAGCTGGTCCCGTCGAGGTGACAAAGCCAGCTTGATATTTTTAACCCTACTTTAGTACTTTAAGAAAAATGACCGCTACAACTGCATTATACAGCAAGAGTCATTGTGCGGAATAACTTTAAACTTGCAGCATGTTATGTTAACGGTTGTGAAATGTGTGAATAAAATTAGAGCAAGAGGATTATACAAACGAGAATTCAAATTTTGTGAAATATTAGATTCGGAATATGGCGATCTTGGACTCCATTGTGATTTTGCAGAACTAAGAAAATTTGCCCAGTATTATATCTGTCGTTACGGAACGACATACAGAAGCATTTTCATCCATGAAATTGATGAAAAGCAAAATGAGGTCGAGATTGACTGATTCAAATTTGAAGAATTATCTGCTGCTCTCAGTAACTAATTTAACTCCAAACATAAAAACCTTGCCGACGTCGTAACAGATGCAAATGTCTCATCAAAGTAAGTAATGTTTACTTTGTTTTAATGTTTACTTTGTTGTACGAAACCGTGTAAACTTTTTTTGAAAAGAACAAAAACAGAATTTATCTTTCCGGGGACTTATCTTTAATATGTGTAAAAATCATTAGGGTCCGAAAATTATCAGTATATTAAATTATCAACTTAATTAAATGGGATTATTATCATGGTATAATCACATGAACATTTTTTTATTATTAAAATCCAATAAATAGGTGATTTTTTGGTAAAGATATAAACTTTAGGTGCTGTCCGCGTAAAAACCTTTGCGCATTAACATACCTAGTTAGGTATAAGAAAAGAAAACTTGAAAATAAAGTAAAATATTACGCATTCTTGGTAAATTTTCAATTTTATTTGTTATCTTATATTTTATCGCTATCGAGGTGACACCCGAATCCTGCGTTATAAGGGTTATCTCCTTTGAAATTAAAAACTTCTGTTTACCCCATCACATTCGGATATTACACCTGAAGAAGGCCGAAGAATCTTAACAACACAAACAACAAGAAAGAGTTCAATCGTCCGAAGAACTATTTGAATGTTAATGACCCTTCTCAAAACTATAGAAAATAACATTGTAAATGTATACGAAACTGCATACTGTTCCTAAGACAGAAAATATAAAAATTTCATTACACACCATTTTGTATACTACAGGATTTCCCCCGCTTTCCGAATGTGGAGCGTTCCTATAAAAACCTTTCGTAAACCGAAGTGGTGTAAACCGAAAAGAAATTTCGATTAACTTATATCGGAAAATTATTTTTATCGTTCCCAGACCGCCCCCAAAATGGTGATGATGGCATGTTAGGCCGAGTCGTCAGAGGTTGGGGAATGGGAGGTACAGGTGACTGGGGTGTAGGATAGAAGAAAAGGGTACGCGCTTCCTCTACAGCAAAACAAGCGCTGAATGCTATTTTCGCCTTTCGACCTTTCTTTCGCAAAAGCGGAAAAAGTGGCGTGGAGCGAACTTTCGCAAAACGGGGGATACCCGTATTCAAATTCTGATTATCTTCGGGTAGGAAAACTCTACGCGGTTCAAAGACAAAACTTCAGGAGCAAAATTGACCTTCTCTTTGTCAGTCCTCTTCCTCTCTAGATACATAGTTTATATTCTGGAGTCTGAAGACTTACCTTTCATGTGTAACAGAATCTGACCCTCTACCTTGTATTGTTCAAATATACTTGAATTATGGGTTTGGTACGATTTGGCGAAGCCGATTTGGCGAAGCCGATTTGGCGCGGACGTTCTGGCCAGACATGCCATGTCTCACGCATTTTACGTAGCGCCCGCAATATTCTTTTTGTCTCCCACACGATTTTTGTTGAAACCTGTTTTCTACCGCATTTTCGTTTAAGAAAAAATTTCAGGATTGCTTGTCCCCCCCCCCCATATCGCAATGTTGTAAACTACTTGAAATGTTCACACTTGGTCTGCGTGCCTCGTGGATGACGTCATTTTAGTGACCGACCATCACAGGCCCGAATGTCACAGAACCAAACCCACGCTGCACCACCTACGAAACGTAACCGGCCATAAAGTCACAGGACTTCAAGTCATAGACCGAAAAAGGTCTTTTTACAAAAAAATAAAATAAGTAATATTTTTATTTAATTTGTACTGATTAAGTAATGTAATGTTTTAATTGGTAAATTTGAATGAATGAAGGTTGTTTTGTGATTTATTTATTTCGTTTTGCTTCGATATAAAGTTGAATAAAACCTACAGTAATCGCCAACTGATTTACTTTATTAAAATATTACTTATTCCATTTAAAAAAATATTTCATTAGTATAAGTTAAATAAATTAAAATTGGCCAAGCGTATACTAATACGAGGGCAAAAGCAACTAAAATATACTAAACAGGGCAGTAAAACCAGATTTGCATGACAACCTAACTAAATGAATGCCATCCTCATTTTACAGCTTAGCTACGGATGGGAGCAATGATCGAAATTTGGAAAGATTTAACCCTGTAACAGTTCGATTTTTTTTATATCAGTCAGCACAAGGTCGTAACATAACTTTTGGATATGTGTCTCTCTAAGTCAGCTACATTATCGCCCATAAATAAGTATAACCTACAACTTTTTAATAGAAAGTTACTGGTCTTCTAAACCAAACAGCAGGGTTTTATTATTTCTAGTAAAACATTACACAATCAAAATGGATATTATCAGGTATTATTTATGACCAAACTCTACAGCATTGAAAGCTGCTGGAAAGCTATATATGAACTGATCTTCCTTCAGTTTTATTTGGTGTATGGCAGAGGTCCTAGCAATTTGTGTCAAACATGCAATGTTCCTTTTTGAAATGTCCTTTCCACGAAAATGGTGGCTTCTTGTAACAATAAAATTTAAAAAAGAAACGTTTCATGTGTAACGAACATTCGAGATGTTTACGATATGATAATTGCATGGCTGTGAATAACAACCAATGAAAACACAAGTTTCAAGTCAACCCGGATGGACTTTCTGAAAAAGTGAGCCGTAAAAGCAAAATTATCTATGCACGATTTATTTTTCATAATGCTTCACAAGGCTAAATCTAATAATAATAAAATTAAGATAATATTACAACTTATGCCTGAATTAGATTAACGTAATCTTCTTCCCGCTTATCGGGTGTATTTTACTTACGTCAAATGAAACGCCGTAGTTAAAACTTTCAAATGGACACATAACACGTCACGATGATTGATATTGTTCAGAAAATTAACAGTCCCTACTTGTAAAAAGTAAACGACATCTCATGTATAACAACCTAATACAGTAAACCCTCGTTTAGCGCCCGAGATACATCCCTAAAAATGTAGCGCGAAACGATAAAACAGGGTCATTATAATAAGTGATAATTTTTAGTTTTTGGTATTAAAATAAGGATATTTTAGTGATTGAATCATAAGGTAATGGGATGAAGTACTTAATATTGTTCTAATACCCATTTCATATAACCTCAAAATGTAAATGTTTCTTTAAAACATTAATAATTACAAGGACTTTCTTAATGAGTATCCTAATGTTGAAAATGCAATTTAAGTCAATTAAATTTGTATTGCGTTTCATAATATTCTACCATTATTTTATATCATTTGAAATATCTGATACTAAAATAACATGAAATGCATTTCCAATTCAGAACAAAAACTAAGTGTTTATTTCATATTATAGTCAAACACGGGGGCAATGTGATACGTTTTTCTAGTCGGTCGATTAATGGTCGACTCGTTGGACAGAAGGGAAGAGTTTGTAGCGGCGAAGAAGATGCAGAGTATAGTCTATGCGTGGATTCTTGCTTAAGTCGTAATCTCAATTCTCACTCTCAGATTCTCAACGCAAGCCGGTCTGGCCACCAACGACAAGGGTTTGTTTGTTGGTCTCCGGTCTCTGCTAAGTCTCTCGAATCTGCCGTTCTGATCAAAACCCAGCTCATCCTATGAGAATTGGTCCTTTCTCGGAGTGGGCTTGATGCAATGTGGGGCAGGACTAATTATCCATTAAGTCGAATCAATCAATCTCCCTCTCCACATGCGAGGGTCCCCCCCACCAACTCAATGGCTCCTCGCAACCACTCTCATTGGTGCTAACTTGCAATTCCATTGGTCCGATTCACCACCCGGTCCGATTCCCGGGGCGGGACCGCATATCCCCACGTCACTCCAGTGACCA
>VCCN01005666.1:833937-844778 GCA_006491835.1 Architeuthis dux | reverse complement strand
AAAAAAAAAAAAAAAAAAAAAAAAAAATTAGACTCCCTCCCAAATGATGAAAATGCTGAAGAGAAAATAAGACAAGTGAAAAAAAAAAAAATAAAAAATAATAAGGGTTTGCTAATACAACAACAAACAAAAGCCTCAAAAAAAGTCCCAATCTTTTGTCAATGGAGACTGAACAGAATCTCAAATGCCTACAGGCCAACATAGATTGCAAGAAAATTATCTCCAAGGGAGGTAATAAACTTCAATACCCTCTAGCCTACATTTGCTACCAGCATGGTACCACCCTCCAGTAGAATTAGTGTTGTCATCAATTTATTTTTTTATTTTTGGTTTTAGAAATTTTTTTATTTTTTTTAATTATTTTTTTTTGAAAATTATAATAATAGAAAGAGGAACTGAATAATGCCTCCATCTTCCTGATGGTGAATATCAAATTCCTCATTGCCATCTGGGCTCACTCTCCATGCAGTCCAAGACAATGCAGTGATAGCAGCAGTTTGTATTGCTTGACAACAAATGCATAGATTGTGCTTAGTCCAGAAGTTAAACCAAACAGACTAAAGTCTAGGCAATCCAGGGAAGTCATCCTAAACACACACAAATATAGGTTGGGGGGGTGGAGTAGGGAAGGAGGTTTCTTTTTATCTTTTTTTTTCCTTCGTTTTTTTTTAAAGAATTTAATTGTTCAATTTTTCTTGGTTTTGTTTCCTTATTCTTAAGGGTATTTGATTATTATTATTGGAGCAGCAGCAGCAGCAGCGTCCATCATCCATCTATGTGTCTGTTGTCTGTCAATTGAAAAGTTACCAGTGTGATTGGGCCTGCCTTGCCTGCAAGCCGTGCCTGGCCACAGGCTGATTCTTTCAACAGGTCAGGGGGAGGGGGCAAGATTCCAGAAAACCTCACTGTTCGCCATTTACCAACTGTTCTTTGGACTTAGAGCCAGAAGAGCCGACAGCCGACGCAGAATTATTGGACTTGCTTTTGATAGTCTTCGTTTCAGACTCGCTGCCACTCTGCTGCTGTCGAGGCTGCTTGCGGGTCTCGCGTTGCTGCTTGGGCGGAGACTCCGGCTCATTTTTCACACCGACTGACTCCTTGTTGACAGCCATCATGCCATTGTTACTGGCATGGCTGGAGCGACTGCTGCCCATCTGCTGCGGCATCTGTTGAGGAGACTGCGGTGGTGGAGATTGAGAGTGATGGTTATTATGGACAGAGGTAGGAGACGTTGCAGACGATGGATCGTCACACTTGAGCATGCCGCTATTGTAGCTGGTGCTCCTCATCACAGATCCAGCTCGAGAGGGAGGGGCTGAGTAGCGACCCCTGTAGTTGGATACACTTGTGTCTGTCTCTGTTCCAGATGCAGCACTGCCATTGCCTCGCAGTCTCCGCCGCCGCCGCCGTCTCTTGTCACGCCTACGATCTGAAATGACACAGGACAACACTAAATAAACATACAAAATCTTACACTTTGAAATCAATTAGATTTTCTTGCACATCCAAAACCCAGAAAAAGAAAAGTTAAACTTATATGTAAACAATATGCATTAAACCCCTTTCTATAACAGACTAATTGGTAAATAATAAAAAAAGTTTATGGTTTTTGCCTTCGCTGTATTTATCTAACTTTAGTAAATAATACAAAAGTTTATGGTCCACATGTTCACCGCATTTATTAAACTTTGTTCAGTAAATCTGAGGTCAGTTCAGAGGGATCCACGTGTTCGTTAAAGCAAAAATTTGTTATATCGAGGGTTTACTGCATTTACTTGTAGGTCAAATGATTTAGTGAACTGCTAAGCCAACTTACCAGTGGAAGTACAATTTTTGTCCAAAATGTTTACAGAGTTTTCTTCCTAATCTTAAATCCTCAAAATAACCATTTGGAATAATTTGAAGAACAAAATAAAGTTTTTTGAGATGAATTTAAAACTTAAGTTCATCAACTGATCCTTTCACCACTTAAAAACCACTTTACAAAATTCCATGTAAAATTATGGATTTCTGTTTGGCTGTAGGGGGATTGTTCATTGGAGATATTGTTAGGCTGTTCAGCCAATTAAAGCTTTTTTTTAGATTAAATATATAATTCAATTGACTATTTAAATGACTCACTTCCATTATAAATGATTTTGAAAAGTGGGATTTTTTTTTTTAGTATGGATATTTTAAAACTAATTAGTGATCATTTTTGCTGTAGTGTTCAAATATTTGACATTTTTAACATTTACATAAAAATCTGCACCCAAGGGCCAGATGCAAATTAAGTTTATGAAAATTTCAAGAGCGACATCATCGCATTGGATCAAAAAGGCTGTACGTCCATTTTTATGGTTTTGAGATATAAGCAATTAAATATTTTGAACACTTATATTTTGATGGCTGAAAAAACCAACGATGTTTTTTTGTAATTTTGCCCCCTTTCCACAGCTCAGTTTTGTAGACATAAGGCTTTCTTGAATCAATGCACTTGGAGTTAAGGCCTTTTTGACACAAGTTTCATATTTGATTTACCTTAAGTGAAAGTCAATGTCTCCAGATATGATAGCCTTTTCATGAGTGTATTTGGACATAAGGCTGTTTTGAAGTAAGAAACTGATTTAACATTTGTAAATATGTTATTTTTCCCAAAAGTGGACATAAGGCTTTTTTGATCCAATGCAACAATATATATTTTTACTTCATGCTACTCTGAAAGCCATAATGGATATTTTAAAGTGAAGATTTTCATTCAAACAGGAGAGAATTTAGACACATTGCAACTCGGAAACAATTCTAAGTTATTGAATGATCGCTCAGCAGCTAAGACGCTCTAAATACCTTGGTCTTGACTATTTACACTGGCATTATCTAGCACCGTATCCTCATCATCCGTTGTACGCCGCCGAGACCGAGGATCTTGAAGGTCTTCATCATCATAGGCACCTACAAAGATACAACAGTAAAACAATAGTAATAAATCGAGATTAGTTTTAAATGTGTAAAAATTGTAGTCTTTAAAAAAAATTAAAAAATTTTTGAAAATAAAAAAAATGTTTGTTTTCCATTTCCTCACAAAATCTGTGCCCTGTCTGTGCAATGAATCAGGAGTTATATACAAGGAGAAAATACTAAGATAAAGTATAGAAAGATGAGCAGAAAATAAAAATTAAAACATTTTTAGATATTAAATTATGAAAGGGAAAGCTAAAAGTAAGAATATCAAACATTTCCAAAACTATTTATCACAATATTTAAAAGCAGACAATACACACCCAAACGCAGAAAACTTATGGACAAATAAGATAAACACTGCTACCAATCATGACATTTAATAAGCAGGACAGGACAACATGCAAAATTGACCAGCTTAGAACCCTTATCCTCATACAAGAAAAATCTATCATGCAAATCAAATGATATTTCTGAGCCCCAGGCAACTTTTAACAAGTGAAAGTTTGCCATAAGCCTTTCCATATTCTCCAAGCACAAATAGAATGGGAATTGCTTACACATTAAAATTTATGAAGTCTTACATATTTTATACATTTTTAAAATAACCTGACCATAAATTTATAAAACTGATTTTCATTAAATACACACTAAGATAAATAAAGTATCATTGTTACTAGCCTGGTCTAGACTATATCTATCAAAGTTATGACTATCATTTTATAATACCAAATATTTCTCACAATCAAGACCAGTCACATAATAGATTGTATACAAAACATACACCCCAAATTAACACATGTACAAAGAAACAAGAACAGTCCTTGGTGAAATAGTGTCTAAGAAAAATACTTAGACAACATAATCAAAGCAGTTTTATTCGGACATGCAATAAATTTGAAATGAACACTAAAGACAATGAACTGTTTGCTAGTCGATCTGGCCAGAATTTGGTTATTGTCCAAGCTAGATTCTTAAACTAAGTGATGTTTCAAATAGAATACAATGTACTTATTGCAAAATTAATAATACTCTTTAATCAAAAAGTATCAAGGGCCACGAGAAGCCTTAAAAATTGAAAGCAAAAATGAAAAATTATTTAATAAAATGAAAATTATAACATCAACTCCTTAACAATAAATGATTCTTTTCTAAAGAGATCAATCAGTGTGGTCCTAATAGCCAATACTGTTAAGAATTATGATTATAATACCTAAAAATAAAAAAATAAAAAAAAAATGGAATATTTCCTGTGCCAGATCCAACTACCAACATGCAAAGGCTATGGACCCACCTGATATAAGGGTTGTCGGACTTAACTGGCAAACAAAATTAACTGAAAGGGATGGGAAGGTTGAAAAGTAGAAGATGACTAACATAATAAACAGAAACAAATCTCTAGCACAAGGATGGAATCACTTTTCTCTAATTTATTGTACCTGAAATAATTCTATAAATTAACGCAACCAAAATGTTCATAGAACTTCAACCAGTTGAAATAAGTCTAATACATGAGGAAAGTATTTGAAAAATGGTTTACAAAATTCGTTTACTAAATGAAGATTGAAAGCAAAATTAAATCTGGACCCTTATTTTGTCTGCCAGCAATACGATGTCGAGAGCGTTCGAATAAAGCAAGGGAGGTAATTCAAAAAGGTACAGTCCTAATAAATACAACAGCTTTGAGCAATTTCGCAAAAAGTCTGGAGATTCAGAAAAAAAATTCCATCTTTGGCTCTAAGCGTAGAATAAAAATATTAGTGTACTTACTATTAGATTTCTTTAACACATAAAATTATAAATGAAAGCAATTTAGTAAAATTAAGTTCAGAAAATGTATATAAAGCTGCTTAAAACTTCAACTAAATCTCATCTACTTAGGCAAGATTAAAAATACAAAAATAAATAAAAATGTGATCACCTGGCAAATTCCTAAAATGCTAACATTTATCAAATGAAATAAAAAATATTCGGATAGAAATGCTGACTTATGCTTATGGCGAATTGATATTGGTTTGTTTGTTCAAAAGGTTTGCCCCATTAGAAAGAATTGAGGTAAGTTTTTTTTTCAGCCACTATGCAGAAATGGCCAAGTGCTAAGGAGAGCCAATAGACACCAGAGAAACTATGTGAGCAGCGTGATATATAGCAAAGCAAGCAAAGAGATGTGAAGGTCTACAAGTGGGTATCAGGCATGATTGGACAACTGGGCAAAAAGAGAACTGCAGTGGAAGTAAGACTGACTGCAGTACCAACACAAGTGGCACAGGATGGAACCTACATGTTACTGTGATGTTCCGGCTGTCTTCCATTCGGATTTGGCGCATATCTCCAAACTCTGTGGGGGCAAAACAAAGCACAGTTGCACCAAGATTCAAGATGCAAAAACAATGCAACCAGGTGGTGGACAGAGCAAATATATATAACTTATTTGCTAGAATCCTTCCAGATGAGGAAAAGGACCGACTATTATTGCTTTATCCTGTTTTCAACAAAACTCTTCAAGCAAGACTAAGTATGAATAATGTTATGCAAACCAATAAAAATGGTAATGGAAAAAAAGCAGTTTCTTGGGTCTAGATGAATAAAAATGCAAGCTCAAAAGCATTCTGCAATCATAATAAAACAAAAAGAAATATAAAAAAGGTCAAATTTGAAAGGTTAAGAAGTTAAATTTATTCTTTAAAATATTTAACGCCTATCAAGAAAGCTAGTCAAAGATGCCTAAATTGGGAGGGGGAATCTAAAATAATATTTAGAGATCCTAACAACTTTGAAAATTATGGCTAACAAAAAATGAAATAAAATAAAGCCAAATGAAAGTATTAAATGTATTTGATCCGAACCTGCTAACTAAAACTAGGAATAAACATTTAAAAATATTGCCCTTAGTAAATCTGAAGGGTAAAAATGATACACACAAGAGCAAGACGCAACAAAGTTAGAAAATGAATACATCTGTTAAAAATAAGAGATGCCTTCAATTATTACATGCAAATTAAGAAGATTTAATAGAAAATATTTACCTTGATTAGAATCATGTCCATGCCAACCTACAATTAAAAACATTGTGATCATTAAAATCGAAATATTTTTGACATTCAACAATATGTTTAGCCAAGGCAAATTAAATTTACATCTAAGCCATATCTATGAGAAAATATTAAATTGCCTTTTTGGGGCTCAATCTCTGGTAGCTCTATATTGTATCAATATTATGCACAAATACAGTGAAATATATGGATAAAGAAATAAGTTTTCAGCTAAAAGATTGAAAACTAATAAATTCCTTGGCAATTGATTTGTCCTGAAGATTATAATTTAAAGAGATGGTCTTTCTATATCAGATATTATGGTAGATATATTTGAAATTAAATACATTGGCTGTATAATGAAAGAGGATTTAAGTTTTAATATAGAGCCTTTCTTTCAAAATCAAGATTAAGGATATGAGTGGCAATGCATGATAAGTGCCCAAAGAACCATTTTTAAAAAGTTGGTTATTTTTAGAGCTACAATGCTCAGTTCTTTTTTAAAGCTTGAACACTCTGCATTATGATTCGTAGTGGGCATTGTAGCCCTAAAAATAACGAAAATATCAACTTTTTAAAATGGATCATCGAGCACTTATGGACGGCCATTCATAAATTCCCTATGAACATTTAAAAAGAAACAGTAATAGAAAAGTGATTTGAAAAAGAAAAAAAAAAAAGAATACCAACAATACAGTTTTAAGCTTTTGTATCAGTTTTCATTCAATCAAATGAAGATAAGAATTAGAAACATGAAATGTACCAGCCATCTGGCAGGGAAATGTTAATTTTATATATCGGTTTAGTTTAACATGGGACAGACAAACAGTGAAGAGTTTACTCCCCTAAATTAGGTGAGGATTGTAGTTATGTCAAATCCAGCCCCTGACTTGGACTGGTGTTTGACAAAAATCTTATAGATAGAATTACAAAAGATATCAAAAAGGTGCTGGCAAATGTATTAAAAAAGCCAGAATGTTATAAAACTATTTTTTTATGAAAGCAGGACACAAGCATTAGGAAATACAGGGGAGGAGGTGGAGGAGGAGGAGGTGAATGATAGCAATGGCTGAACACAGTACAAAGAGTGATATTTCATGCCTGGCCGGTTTGTGAGATATTAGAGGGGAAACAGTGATATATACAAAATGAACAGAAAATGTGAGTAACAAGGCCAACAAATGTATAAAATATAAGCAAAAAGAATGTTATTTACACGTGTAAATACCTTTATAAAGTTAAATCATAATCAGCCCTCTAAAAAAAAAAATGCTATATATATATTATATCCCAATAAGAAATTTCGGTAAAGATCTACATCTGTTAACCAAGGCAAAAAAAAAATAGAAAGTTTTTCACCAGTAATTTATGCTTTTAATCCATTAGACCCTAACAATCTTCATAAAAGTGGTTAGTTTTTAGAAAAAAATGTTTAAGGTTTCTATTTACAATGTAACTATACTAAACTGGAATGTTACTTTCCATCCATAGTATGGAAGTGAGATTTCAGAGTTACTTTCCTTATGAGGTTTGATATTTTAATGACGATTTTTCTGTGCTTCCATTAAGGTTACGTGCACCCTCAGCCCCCCCCCCCAACCTTAAAAAAATATCAGCTTCACAAAAGTAACCGAATACTTCAAAGCATTACTTCCATACAACAGACTGAAAGTAACAGTTCTGTTAACCATACAGTTACATTGTAAATAGAACCCCCTAACTCTCCCCTTAAAACCATAAAACACATTTTTCGGGGGGAGGGCCCAGAAAGATTAGGGTCTAACGATTAAAAGCACAAAAAAATACTGATGAAAAAAGTTGTTTCTATTTTTTTTTTCCGACTTGGTAACAAATGTAGATCTTTATTGAAATTTTTACAAAATGTTGAATACAAACGCTATACAATTTGACTATTGCACCATCAAATCCAAGAAGATAACCTGTGTCTATAATAAATTGTTGAGCACACAAAACACTTCAATTGGTCTTTAAAAAAAAAAGACAAAAAAAAAAAATTATTAGAAAGTAAATTTCTCAAATTCATTTTGGTTAACCGAAATGCCCGTCTTTAAAAATGGAAGTGTTTCAACACATTGGAAATCCAAAGTTCAGAGCAAAGATGTGCCACAAATATTTTAGTTATTTTCTATAGTTTTGAGAAGGGTCATTAACATTCAGATAGTTCAATCGTCAGAAGAACTCCTTGTTTGTGTAGTTAACACAACGTTTCTGCCGATCCATTCAGGTAGCCAATGTTAACCTGTTTACCACACACCTGAGGAAGGACAAAGAATGGATCGGCTGAAACGTGTTAACACAAACAAAGAACTATTTTGGTATATTTAAAGTTATTAACCAGCAGTTTTTAAATCTGTACATTAAAAAATACAATAGTGTGGTTCAACAATTAAGACAAAAGATTATTCCCCTTGAATGAGTTTTAAAAATTTTCAAGGCCCCTCAGACAAAAAAAAATAAATAAACGATAATCCCTTACAAAATTTTTATTTTCAAATCTCTTGAATTTCTGAAGGTTTTGTTTGAACAGTCCTTTATGTTTACTAGCTACAAAGTATTAAAATAAACTACTAAAATAAATAACTTTGTATATAATTGTGTATCAAATTATTGTTGTTATTTGTTTTGTATTAAAATAATTTTAGGATGATCAGATATGTGTCACAAAACTGTTGAACAACCGTGCCGGTTATGATATTGGGTTTAAAATGATGTTTACGCCACAAATTTACTTAGTTTTGTCTTTGAAATAGTCTTGAGTAAAAGGAAATTTGTGATGAGCTATGTGAATTTTTTTTTTTTTTTTTTTTTTTTTTTTTTTTTTTTTACTACACACTTGATACGCACTTCAATCTTTCTGTTTTCTAACCTCGTCTTGCACAATCGAACATCGCAGTTTTTGGTCAGCCTCAATTTGCAAGGCAGGTCTCTTTCAGGTTAATTCATATAAGTGCAGAGCAACATACTCCAAACAGCCACTTTCAACTTCAAGAACATGCATAGCTTTATTTCAGTCAGTTTGATGGCATATCAGATAATTTGTCTATCTACCAAACAGAGGTCTCAAAAAGTTCTGGTAAAAGGTCAATGCAGCATTGAAAATGCTTTCTTTTGAAGTGAAATTCAAAAAGGCTTCCTATCGATAGCACAAGTTTGCACAAGTTTACTAAAGTTAACAGAAACTGTTAAAACAGCATATTTTTCGATTGTAGCAATTAGTTTTTACAGGATTTTTTTTTTTTAATATCCATGTTAGTAATCAAGACTGATACTCAAATTATATGAATATGATATTCAATATTAAGAACAAACAAATCAATATAGAGTAGTGCGAAACTTTCTAAGTCTACAAGCCTTCTATATTTAGGCTAATATTAGTTGTTAAAGATACAAGATTAGCCATAACACCAGTGTCTCACTTCTCAGCAAGATGTTTTTTCAATTTGTAAGAGCATTTAAAGGAGTAGGTTCCATTAATGCAGATTCAAGTTATGTTTATATCAATTGATAAAATTCAAGCATTTTTAACTCATTCTTCAATGTAAAAGGTATCAAGTGTTATAATTGATAGAATAAAAGATTTGTCCAGACAATGTATAAATGAGAACGAACTAAGCATTTACTTGCAATTATAATACTGCAAATCTTTTGAAAATAATGTGAGAATTTGAAAATAATCACATCTAAATTAAAGGAATAGTTTCTCAAATATTTTGTTATATTATACTACACAGTATGTAATCCAAAATGTATTAAACTTATATTTTATTTGCTGGAAATTGATATAAACCAAAGTATTCAATTCCCCAGAATTTCTGTAAAGGGTTGATAACCTTTCAGGATTCTGCACAAAACCGTGCTAAAGTGCTGGGGGTATGTTTGAGTAGCTTAGTAGAGACTGCAAATTATATACCAAATATTCCTATCTAAATATCAACTGCAAGAGAGATAGTGTTAGTCTATGAAAATCAAAGTTGGGTTTAGAAGGAAAATCCTGCATCAACAACTAAACTTTATTTTCTATAGTTTTGAGAAGGGTCATTAATATTCAAATGGTTTTTCGGACGATTTAACGCCTTGTTTGTGTTGTAAACAACGTTTCGGCCGATCCATTCTTCAGGTGTAAAATCCTAGTGTGATGGGTTAAACAGAAGTCATGTTCAAAGGGGGTGACCCTTATAGCACATGGACTGGGTGTTTTTGTGAAGACAAAGACACAAACACACAGGCCGTGTGCTATAAGGGTTACCTGGATTGACCGAAATGTGTTTACAACACAAATAACAAGGAGTTCAATCGTCCGAAGAACCATTTGAAAACTAAACGCTATGAAATCATGGTTGAAAGCAATGGAAATAAAACTTGTTACAAAAAGTACAAGGCATAAAATCTATTGTCCCTGCCACTGGAAGAGAGGAACTGTCATATCTCCAAACTTCCTATGAAGTACTTCCCAAATTATAGATCACCATGAAGATCCGTTAGTCTTTCATCAATATGTTACTGTAGAACTCAGGTAGGCTGTTAGTAATCATTAAAGGATTTCAGCCATTTACGTCGTTATAAATTAAATGACAAGCAATGAGTAAAAGAAACTAAGACTAAAAAGGTATTACACAATAAGCACAATTATCACACAGAAAAAACAAACTGAAGATACACTTCTTGGTGCAAAGAAAAAAGTTATTTGAAACACTTGCGAATGTTTCTAGGAGATTATTTTTAGAATAATTAGCTGAAAATACCTGCCTTCCGGGTGGCAATTCTCAGCTTTATGGAGCCTACGGCTGTAAAACATTAAGTCATTATTTAACTTGCGGTTTTACGGCCGTAGGCTCCATATAGCTGGGGATA